>OX456527.1:108835498-109027998 GCA_949748255.1 Eustalomyia histrio | reverse complement strand
GTCGCGAAAACAGTGAAATACTTCAAGTGAAAACAGTGAAATACTTCAAGTATAGAAATTAAACTGGAAACATCACTTCGGTAGCAGGATCACTAAGGCCCAACGAGCGTGTACCTCATGTAGAAGAGCTGTAGACTTCAAATGGGGTTTAAAGCCATTTTAACCTATGGGACAGACAGTAGTATGGTGGGCGTCAATGCGTAAAAAGTATAATTATTAGTCACTTCAAAAAATACAGCGCATATGTTGCTCAGCCATCATAACCACATCCACTACAGAATTGGAGACAATTTTGTCATTAGAACCTATTCGGCCAAAATATGAGTCTGTGTCTTGTCTATGCTTCGACTAGGGAAACCAACTACCAGAGAATGTATACAACATCACGAAATTTAATTTTGATAGGATCTTCCAGAGGTCATTTAGGCATAATACAGGCATTAAATTCTATACGGATCCCACCAAAATGTATGCAACGACTGGGTGTGTCTTCTGTTGGAAAATATCAGGTTCATAATACTCTCTCTCACGGAATCCATTAAATTTATCAATATTTAAAAGATCCACGGAAATATGAGGAAACGGCGGTAATCCAGGGAAACTCTTCGAACTCTGTAAGATCAGACACTATAAGCAGGTGCAAGGAGCAAATCAAAAACTTCTTAACCAGGGGCAGCATTGATATTTAGGGGTTTTAGGGCATTATAACATTACAGAGATCGAGACTACTGATTGGATTGGTTCTTTTCTGAGCGCAGTAAACTTGGAGAATGCCGAATTGTTTGTGGAGGTCTGTATAGAAGAGAAACTAAGGGAATTTTAAGATTCGGTAAAAGGTTACGTGAAAAGATTTGTTTTACCACGCGACCTAGTTAATCTATTGTGTTCCCTCATGGTAAGATAGTAAGTATTCTCATCGGGAACTCAACGCTAGGAAAATACCTATGACGAGACGCTAAAACACTATCCTTGAGGCTGTACGTCCTTTAGGATAAGGGTTCAACACTTATCTAGCGACATTACTCTAACTTTAGATGACTTTAGTGAAATAGGCTGGGCGAGCCTGAGGAATTCCTGAAATAGATAGAAGCGGGAACCATCGCTACACGAAAATGCATAACAAGCCGACTTTCGGGCTTAGGTGTGTGAGTTATTTTTGGACATTTGACGGTTGTAAAAATTATCCCCACATCCAATTCCTCTTGTTCAACCTAACCTAAATGTACAGAGGTTGAAAACTCGTTATAAATAAATAATAATCTGCTCTATAAAACTTTCTAATGTCTAGACCCTCCTACTGTACACAAGAAGTGTAGGATTTGTTTCCCAAAAAATTTAATATCCACTTTCTTGTCCCTTTTAATATCATTTTTCATGTTTTTTTATAATACAATATAAATTTGCTGCTATTTCGGTTTACTTTTTATAAAACTGTTGATTTTTTTCTTCCCCCCTCCCCCTCCCTCCACTAAATACTCCAGAGTGTTCTGCCAATGTTTGTGGTTTATAGTACATTTGTTGCTGTTGTTATATTGCTGCCTTTTGTGGTTAACACAAGAAAATAAAAATGAATCTAGGTTAAGTATCGTTTAAATTTTTGTAAAATTTTTATATTTTACTTTTATATTTTTCATCTCTTTTTTTTTTCCTTTGCAAAGAGCGAAAGTCTAAGAAGTACAAGTGTAGTATAAAGTGTAACTATGACTTTATGTGGTTGTGTGGGTAGTTGTTTTAAAAAAAGGACCCTGTAGGCAAAAATATGCATTGGTAGCAAAAGTGTTTATATGCACTTATATACTTTTATTTGAATGACAGTAAACCAAATCTTTCTCATATTTTTTTTTTTCAGTTTACTAGTACTTAGCAGCCTGTTTAACATAAAGGGTTTGAGAGCAGGTTTGAAAAGTTTATTCTTTTTTAATTTTTACAGTTGGTTGAAAAGTTCCTGCGCTCACCAAGAGATGGCACTGCTAGTTCCAAACTTTTATTTCCTCAAGTTGTTATAACTGTCCTGAGAACACATGCAAAGTTGCAAGTCATTCTGTCAAATCTTTCTTTGTTTACAAGCCATTTGAAGTCGACGTGTCTTTGATTTTTTTTTAATATGGAAAAAATTTAATATCGTGCAGTCATTAGATTCTTTGTTTTGAAGGGTTTAAGAGCAAAGGAAATTTATGAACAATTGTTAGAAGTGTATAAGGAGTCCTCACCTTTAAAACGCACCGTTGAATTTTGGGCTGGTGAATTTAATCGTGGTCGTACCAGCCTTAAAGACGATCCACGCGAAGGACGACCAAAAACTGCAACCATAGCAGAAATCATTGAGCAGGTACATGATATGGTTAGTGAAGATCCAAGTTTGACTAAGCGTGAAATTGCTAATGCCATAGGCATCTCAGAAGAACGAGTACTCCATATTTTACATGAAGAATTTCGTATGAAAAAACTGTTTGGAAAGTTAGTGCCGCACACATTAACAATTCAACAAAAAATGGATCGAATAATTTGGAGCGTTTTAAGCCGAATAAAACCGACTTCTTGCGTCGTTTTATAACTATGGATAAGACTTGGATCTACCCCCATGATCCTAAATTGAAACAAGAACGTTTACAGTGGACTGAAGCTGGTTGTTCAGCTCCAAAGCAGGTGAAGTCACAACGATCAGCAAACAAGGTTATGGCATCAGTTTTTTGGGATGCAAAAGGAATTTTGTTGATTGATTATCTTCAGAAAGGTAAAACAATCAACTCTGAATATTATTGCAGCCTTTTGGATCAGCTGGATGAAAAAATTCTTGAGAAAATACCTGGTTTAAAGAAGAAAAAAATTATTTTTCATCAAGACAATGCACCTGCTCACAAAAGTGTTTTGACGATGGCTAAATTCAAAATATTAAAGAACGAATTGCTTGAAGATCCACCGTATTCACCAGATTTGGCTCCCAGTGACTACTATCTCTTCAGAAATCTCAAACAATTCTTTCGTGGAAAGCATTTTTCGTCGAATGAAGAGGCCATAGCATCCGTAGACGATTATTTTGCAGAACTTCCGGAAAACCATTATAAGGATGGGATAAAATTATTAGAAGATCATTGGAACAAGTGTATTGAGCTTCTAGAAGATTATATTGAATAAAAAATATATTTCGTAACAAAAACAGTATTTTTTCAACCTGTACAATATAACAGGGAATCGTAGTGTCATCTCAATTAATGGAGGTTTAATTAATGCTAATGGCTTTGAACAACAATTATTTTGGTTTTCAAAATTTCATTAAATCACTGGATTTTACTTACCAGAAAATAATTGTATCAAACATTATAGAACCTGAAATTTATAAGGAAAAAGAAATTATTTTAAATTTCAGATTTTAAAATATAAAAAATAAAAAAAAAATATTTCTTAGCAGACACATTTTCTAGCAATCTTATTATAGAAATTAATTATAAAACAATCCATGCGTTAAAAATTGTTTCTGATTTTGGCTGTAAAATATATTAATTTAATTTAATTAAAAATTAATTAAAGATTAAAGTAATTTCTGAAAATTCTTATAAAAGTTTGTAGAATTTTTTTTTACAAACTAATTTTATTTTTTTTTACCCGGGAATAAGCAGCTGTTTTTGTAAGATTACACATAGATAATTTTGAGTGTATTCATTTGGCTATTTCCGGTACCCTTTAAAATAAATTGAATATTCCTTTTCTGTTGTGGAATATGAGTAATGTGTGTTGAATGTATTCAAGTATGTATTTGAAGCGTTTTAAGCTGAATAAACCCGACTTCTTGCGTCGTTTTATAATTATGGATGAGACTTGGATCTACCACCATGATCCTAAATTGAAACAAGAACGTTTACAATGGACTGAAGCTGGTTGTTCAGCTCCAAAGCCATGAATTGGGCTTCGAATTGCTTCCGCATCCACCGTATTCTCTATATCTGGCCCCCAGCGACTATTTCCTGTTCTCAGATCTCAAAAGAATGCTCGCTGGGAAGAAATTTTCGTCGAATGAAGAGGTGATCGCCGAAACTGAGTCCTACTTTGCAGCAAACGACAAATCGTACTTCAAAAATGGTGTTTGTGGCTTTTTGTATGTTGAATAATTGCAAATCAGTATAAAATATTCCTCTGTTTGTTGTTGTGGAAAAGCCAGCAATTTCCTTTGTGCATATGTAAAGTATTCTCCACAAATTGGCCCCCCCTTAAAAAAAATGTTTGTTGTATGAATGTTTAATACAGGGTGGGCCATTTTAAATTTTAAATTACCGATTTCTTTGACTTTGAAAGGTATACTAAGATTCATTTTTTATTTTCAGATTTTTGCTTGACATTTGCAAAATATTAAAAACTTACTTCCAAAGTAGTGAGTCTTTAACACAAACTGTAAGAAATTTATGTGGGAAATTTTCGAGAAGAGATCGGCCTTCAGTTCTGTTTGTGCGTCAATTTGTGAAGCGAGTTCATGAAAACGGATCGTTATTGGACGAACCCGCCCGTTTTCGTTCTCCTTCAGCACGTTCCATCGAAAACATGGCTGCAGTAGCTGAGAATGTCCAAGAAAATCCATCAACATCAACTCGTCATCGTTCTCAGTAACTGAACATTTCTCGCACTTATTTAAGATGAATTTTGCATAAAGACCTCGGTAGGAAGGCTTACAAAGTTCAATTGATCCAACAACTGAAGCCTCATGATCATCCGATGCATTTTCGCTTCGTCCAATGGTCTGAAGATTGTTTGGCAGGAGATGAAGAATTTTAACGAAAAGTCTTGTTTTCAGATGAAGCTCATTTTCATCTCGGTGGCTGTCAATACGCGAAATTGCCACATATGGGGTTCAGAGAACCCACACGTGGATATTGAGAAGCCAATGCATCCACAACGAGTCACTGTTTGGTGTGGATTTTGGGCTGGCGGCATCATTGGGCCATTTTTCTTCGAAAATGAGCAAGGAGCCGCCGATGATGAAGGCATGCCATGCTCAACGAATTTTTGTTTTCAAAAATTTAAGAGAATGAAATAGACGACATTTGGTTTCAACAAGACGGGGCCACATGTCACACAACCAACGCAACCATCGATATTTTACGCCGAAATTTTGATGTCAATTGGCCGCCTCGGAGCTGTGAATTGAGCCCTTTGGATTATTTTCTGTGGGGAGCTATTAAGGACAAATGTTACGCAAAACCATCCAGAGACAACTGATCGGACGAGGTACTGCCGAGCCAGTCAATTCTTAAATTACAAAGTTTAACCTTTCCAATAAAACCAGAAATTAAAAAAAAAAAAATCAGTACTTTGTTTTTGATAGCCGATTCAAATTAGAAATTTTAAATGGCCCACCCTGTAGTTGGTATGTATTAGGTTTGCCGGTATTAATCAAACATGAGAAATTTCAAATGAATCAGTTGGATTTTTCGATTATCAGAAAGAAAGTTTCTATAGAAGGTAGGTCGGAAGATAGGTCGAAATATATATTAAATAGGGTTCATCATCCAAATATCTTTAAATTTTCGACCAGTAGTTTGATTAAATTTAAGAAAATATGGGGAAGACAAGTTTATGTGGGGGAGGATTAGGTCCAAATATGGTCCGAAACCTATGTACCAAATTTCATCCAAATATCTTAATATTTGCAATCTGTAGTTTGATTACAAGATAAATATGGACAATCAGACAGATGAACGGAAGCACGGACGGACTGACATTGTTGAATTCCGAAAAAGTGATTCTGAGTCGATTTAAGTCTAATTCTTTTGATAGTTACAAATATGAGTACAATCTCATAATATTTAAATCGGTCAAATGGGCGCCGTTATTGTTGATTATAATCTTGGCTCTTCTTAGCGCATTTTTCATCAATCTCAAGAGCACTTGGGGCAATAAGTTCTCGTATTCTTGGTGCATAATCTCTTTGAGGTCTTCTAGAGTCTGGAGCGGTAAAATCAAACGATTTTGCTTGCCACTAAAAATCGTCAAGACGAAAATTACATTAGGCGATCTGGAAACGGATTATTTAAATTATCTATTGTCGCGAGAGCTGTGTGTGTAGTTGCCCTGTTCTGGTGGAACCACCTTGAATTGGATTCAATTTATCAAGAAAAACTTGTTAATCATGGTTCTGTATTATTCGGAAGTCACATTTAATGAGTTACCCCTGGCGTGCTCGAAAAAAGAAGGCCCGATGACACCTCCTGCTTAAATCGCTTACTATTCAGTCATTTTGAATGGATGTAATGGCCCTTCGTGAATGATACGTGAATTGTCTGTTACCCAGAAGCGGAAATTATATTTACTGACGTATCCTTTCAGATAAAAATTGGCCTTGCGCTCATTATACATTTGGACAAAAAATCGTTCATGGCAAAATAGTACGGGAAGCCGGGAAGGTATACTACTTTGTTTGTTTATAATTACAAATGCGAGCTAGAGTATTCAAAAACCGAAACCGGTTTTTTTTAATTCGATTTTTTGAAGAAAACCGAAACCGGTTTTTTCAAAAGGCCGGTTTTTTGAATACTCTAATGCGAGCCCTTTTGAGCACATTGTTCATTACATTCTCACACATTTCACGCGGTATTTCACTAATTTCATCACGAATATTTTGTTTGAGTTGCTCAAGCGTTTCTGGTTTGTAAATGGTCTTGTGGAAGAAGCTCTTGTGTAAACTTGAATCTTAAACCGAAACAAATGCAAATCCTTGTGCAAAATTGTGGCCAAAGTTGTTCTTTGAAGCTCCTGAGCACGGCGTCGAATTGAGGTTGATGGATTGTTTTGAACACTTTATTGAGCAGCAGTAATGTTTTCAGCCGGAACTTTCTCATCGTCACAGTAATCGATGACTGATTTTGATAAAATGTTTTGACGATTAAAACACGTTGGTTTTTCGAATATTTTTCCATAATAAATTTACCACGTGTCTACTTCACGACTGCCAAATATGAACTGTCAAGACTAATGTTTACCAAAAACGGCGGCAAAACAAAGTAGTATACCTTCCCGGCGGACACCTACTTAGCTTGTTGAGGGCGGGTCAATAAATCCTTGACTTTTTGAATTTCTGGCCTCTTAACTGAAAGGACAACACTGCTACTGTCAACACTGCTACTGTCAGTTGACTCCTGTCAAAATTTGAACCAGCTGCGTCATTTAGTTTGGGTTTGACAGCCATTGATAGGAGACTACCGCGTGATTTGAGGAGAACATGAAAAAAAAGTGAATTTTATGTACTCATTAAGTATTATTAAGCTTGATAAATACCATGGAAACTCTACACCATCAATTTCAATGGTAAAAAATTGATTTACTGAATTTCGTTATGGTCGTACAAGCACGGAAGATGCCAAACGTTCTGGACACTCAATTGAAGTGATAAAATTCACGATATGGTGTTAACCGATCGGAGATTGAAAGTGCGAATGATCGCGGAAGCCATAGGCATCTCACATCGCCCGTAGTTTAAATTCTGAATGATCACTTGGGTATGGGACAGCTTTCCGCAAGATGACTGCAGCTCACAATCGACCAAAAACGCAATCGTTTCCATAAAAAAAATCCATGAATTAGGCTACGAATTGATCACTATTCTCCGAATTTAACTCCGAGAGACCATTTCTTGCTTCAAACATAAAGAAATAGCTCGACGGAAGGAGATATGACTCCAACGGAAATAAGTACCTGTTTTGAAGACCTCGACAAATCTTATTGTTTGGAAGGGATAAAAAAAATTGGAAAAACGTTGCACAAAGTGTATAGAGCTCCAAAAAGGCTTTGTTGAAAAATAAGAAGATTTTTTTATACAAAAACCTGTGTTTCATTTAAAAAGTCACGGACTTTTTGACCCTTCCTCGTATATACACTGTACAGATAAATAGTGTCGATCACAACCTCATTTTTGTTAAAATTATCTTACAAATATTTTATAAAATAGTAAAAACTTTAATAACAACTGAATATATAAAAAAAGAAATTAAAAGAAAAACATAACATTAAAAAAATATCAAGTTTGACAAGTTTACCCTGCACTACATTTTTATTCTCTTAAAATACTTGTGATTATTTGCACAATATAAAATATATATACTTTTTTATAAGTATTTTTTAATTAGTCAAATTTATTTTAATTTTTAAGAGTTTTGTTTGAACAAACTTTGAACAGTTTTGAGTTTATTATAAAATAAAAATAAAAATTTTACTTTTTTAATTTCATATTTTAAATGTAGAGAAAAAAAAGAACAACATTTTACAAACTATAAACTTTTTCACTACTTATAAGAAACATAAAATTACACAAGGAAAATTTTTGTAAATCAAAAATAATAATATATTTTTTTAACCACAAATTTTAAGATAAACAATTAAAAAAAATAATATATAATAAAAAAAAAATCTTATATACGAGTAATATTTTGTTTAAAAGTTTGTTAGTTAATTGACATAAAATAAAAAAAAATATATATATTCTTTTAAGAATGATTTCATCATTAAAAAATCATGGCTTTAAATTTTCTCTGGTAAAAGAACTTGTTCTTGATAAGATTTAAAGGTAACCGGTTTTAAAAAATGTTGCATTGTCCGTAATTTTAATTTCAATTTAAAACAACAAATATCTCAACAATTTTTAATTTAAAAAATCTTTTATAAGCTTCAATAAAATATATTATTTTTTATAACAAAATCTTTTCAGTTAAATCACATACTCTACAATCTGAAATGTATTTTAAGTCTCAATAAACTAAATAAAATAACTGTTTTTACAAGAGCTTTTGTGTGTACAATTTTCTAAGAAATAATAGATTACATGGAAATTTATGTAGATTTTATTTTTTATATTCTATTTTATATTATTTTCTATTTGAAGTACAAGTACATACATAAATATGTAGTAGTTGAAAGATTACAAGTGGTTAAGATATGTATAAAAATATATCATACATTGTATACCGTATGAAAAATGCACACAGAGAAAATATATACAACATGATCACTGCTACTATATTTTGATTGATCACTGCTACTATATTATGATTGAAACATTCGGGTATGGTTGTCACAATCAAGTTATTGGTTTATCAATAGGTTCTAACTATCAATATGATCGCTTCCATCATTTCATGATTGCCACTTTTTATTTTATAACATAATTGGCTGTAACCATATTGTGATAACAAAAATAATGACTATGAAAAATATGATATTTATGGAATTATAAAATGCTGACAACAATCCCTGAATAATTATAAATCAAATAACACATGACTTTGACATTTACAGTTATAACACAGTCTTGCTTTCATAAAAAAAAATATTTTATCAGTTTAGTCATAATATAGGGTGGCGCAAAAATAACCTTCCGATGTTTTTTGGCTGTAATTAAAAAAAAAAAAATGAAAAACTTTGATTCTTCTTGTGGATTATTTTTATTTGGTCTTTTAATTTTTTTTTTTACATCAAGTCGAGAATATGATGTCATGTAAATGGCCGCCGCTACAGTTGATTGTCATTTGAGCCCTTTTTATGGCATTTTCCATCACTTTGGCCAAAACTTCCGGCGATAGGGCCTCATATTCTTGACGGATATTGTCTTTAAGAGCTGCAAGAGTCTGAGGCTTGTTGACATAAACCCGCGACTTCAAAAAGCCTCACAAAAAAAGTCTGGAGCGGTCAAATCAGGCGATCTTGCTGGCCAGTGCAAATCGCCAAAACGGGAGATTAGGCGCCCGGGAAATGCATCCTTTAGCATATCGGTTGTGGCACGTGCAGTGTGTGGCGTTGCACCGTCCTGTTGGAACCACATGTTTTCCAATCCCAATTCATCAAGTTGCGGCAAAAAGAACTCGTTGATCATTGCTCTGTAGCGCTCACCATTCACAGTAACCGTTTGGCCCGCGACGTCTTCGAAGAAAAAAGGTCCGATGACTCCTCCAGCGAAAACAGCACACCATACAGTGACTTTGAGCGGGTGTAATGGCTCTTCGTGGGTTACACGCGGATTCTCAGTGCCCCAGAAGCGTAAATTTTGCTTATTTACGTATCCGCTAAGATGGAAATGGGCCTCATCACTCATGATTATTTTTGATGAAAAATCATCTTCATTATTGCTCAAATAAATAGTCACCAATATTCCGCGTTCTGGAGCAGTGTAGCGTAACATTGTTTATTAACGTATATTTCGCATGTGTTTACTACACAAATGTCAAAACAGAACTGACATTAGGGGCCAATCGCAAAATTTATAGCATTTTCTGATAGAAGAATTACTTTTGCGCCACCTTGTATATGATCATTTTCACCTGGGGAGTTTTATTTTCGAAAATGTCTTATACATATAAAATTATAATTTACTCTTTAGCACTTCATTGTCGACAAAATTCTTTCTCAAAAAGATTCTACACTCTAAAAAATGCTTGTAAAATTACTACTATAAAATGGGCAAAGTTTTATGTAATATTACGAAAATTCGGTAAATATAAACACCAAATGCGTAAAACTATTTTGTGCACACTTTCATATACAATAATACAAACACGCAGTATTTTTACACACTATTTGTTTACAATTAAACACATTATGCCTAAATTTAGTATTGTTTTGTTAAATAAAAATTTTACGCACAAAGATTGGAAATATACTAACTTATAGTAGTAAAAAAATATGACATTTTGAAATTAAAAAAAAAAATCGATGAAATTTTCAAACCTAAAAAAAAAGATTTATTAGTTTTTTAAATTTATCAATTATTTGGAATTTCTAAACAATAAATTTATTGTTTTTATTCTTGCTGTGAGTTAACAAACAATAAAATTATGTTTTTTATTGTGAATTACTAAATAATAAATTTATTGTTTTTTATTACAAAACAATATTTTTTTTTTGCTTTATAATTTTCAATATCATGGTAGAAAATGTGCGCATTTTTGTAGGATTTTTCCGCATTTTTATGTACATTTACAGGAAAATCGTGTTTCTTTACGCACAAATTTGGTGAATTTACTCTTTAATTTTATAACATCATTGAATTTTTACGCACTATTAATGAAATTTTACCTATTTTGTGTTCATTAACTTACGCATAATGATTGTATTTTTTTTTTCTTTACGCACACAGAGTAAATTTACCCAACTTATAGTAGGAGTACAGTTTCCTACTATAAGTTGGGTAAATTTCAACAGAAATTAATTAGAGTGTATATTTAAAGTTTTTATAATTTTTAATTCTTTTTAAAAAAAACAATAATAATTTAAAAAAGAAATATGTTTATTAAGTACTCAGAATATTAATAAAATAATTTTTTATTAGAAAAAGTCTGTAGAACCCAAGAGTTGCTTTGTACGAAAAGTTTTCTTAGAAAAAAACTAGATTTTTAGAAATTTTTCCGATAGAAACATTTTAAGATTCTATGGACGTTTTCTTAAAGTAAAATTCTTAGATTCTGCAAATTGTTGCTTATATAAAAAAATCGTATATTCATAAAAAAAAAAACTTAGATGAGGGCTTTTCATTATGAAAACTACTTAGTTTCAAAGAACTTTGCCTAGTAGAAATATTTAGTAGAAATATTTTTACGGGGTATCTAAAAAAATCTTTAAAATGTCCTTAGATTTTAAAAATTTTTCTATTAGAAAAAGTCCATAGAATCAATGTTCTTTTTTATTAAAAAAGTCTTTAGAATTTAAAATTTGTTTTGTGGTATGTTTCATTAAAAAGTCCATAGCATCAAAGAAGTTTTTTTGAAAAAGTCCTTAATATTAAATTTTTGCTTTAGGGAAAATATTTCTTGAAGATATATTCATAAATTTAAAGAACTTTTTCATAGTTTCGAATCATAATATTCATGTAGGGACCATATTATGGTTAAATTATGCTTATTTTATTATCATATACAAGTTAATAATGTCGATTTTTTTTGCTTGAAAAATGCATTTATTATAATAACAAAATGAATTGATACATTATTCAAAGTATTGTCCATCGTTAGCCAATACTTTTTCCCATCTTTCTGGTAGCATATGATTTCCGCGCCAAAAGAACTGCTCCGATTTTGAGATAGAAAATTTAATAAAGCCAATTTTTGATACCCTGTTATGAAGTGAAGCGTATTCCAGTAAGGGCGTTCTGCATCGATCGAAACATATGGTAGTCAGAAGGGGCAAGTTCTGGATTAAAAGGCGGATGAGCCAAAACTCCCCATCCACTGTTTTTCAAATAGTTTTTGACCGGTCTTGCAACATGTGGCCGAGCATTGTCATGATGGAAGATTGTGGACTCGTGTCTGGTCGTCTTTTGTTGATTACTCTCTTTAAACGAATTGTGTTCGTTACAGGCCCCATGTGATCGTCTGACCCGATTTCTACAGCTCATAATACAAAACACCCTTCTGGTCCCACCAAATACAGATCATTAATTTTGCGCCATGGACATTCGGCTTCGGCGCTGATTTGGCTGGTTTGCCGGGCTTTACATATAAATTTTTGCGCTTGGGGTTATCATAATGCATCCATTTTTCATCACCAGTAACAATACGATGCAAAAATTACTTCTTTTTGGAGAGTTCAAGTAGTATTTCCGAAATGAAAAATCGCCTTTCAACGTCTCTCGGCTTCAATTAATATGGGACCCAATTTCCTTGCTTTTGAATGAATCGCAATGCTTTTAAATGCAGGGAAATGGTTTGTTGTGTGACTCCCAATGATAACGCAAGTTCTTCTTGCGTTTGACAACAATCATCGTCGAGTAATGCTTCCAATTCCTCATCTTCATACTTTTTCGGCTAACCAGGACTCTCCTTGTCTTCTGTATCGAAATCACTACTTTTAAATCGCGCAAACCATCCTGCAAAAGTTTTTTGAGTTGGTGCATATTGACCGCAAGCTTCTACCAACAATCGATAACTTTCAGCAGCCGTTTCCTTCAAATGAAAGAAGGTTATCAGACTTCGCCGCAAAACATCTTTTTTATGCACAAAATTCTACGATTGAAAAAACTGTTTGTTTACAATTTGGCGTCTATCGAATACTGAATTATAATAAGATATTTGTTATTATTGACACAAGACATATCTGATAGTTATGTCATCTGTGGTCCAAATCGACATTATTAACTTGTATACCCAATAACATGATAACTATATTATAGTACGACTATGGTTGGCACCATCATAATCCAAAAAATATATGAAGCTCTTCGAATATGATTGCCTCAACCATGTTTTTTCTTTGCGTGTGTGTTGAAAAAAGAAAAGTATGTTATTTAACTAAATCAGAAAACAATCAATAATAACAATGGATTATTTATAGTTCACCTTTTACTGTTTATCTGGCATTTGTTGTTTGGCTCTGATGTCCGAATAAATAAAAAATGATTGAATGATTTCTATAACAATAATAGATTTTGTAATCATGTGTTATTTAAAATATTTTTTACACCTTTTTTTTGGCCACCCCATCATTAACACCAAAAACGAATAATGCAGGATCGCCAATCTAGATTTATTTTCGTAAACATTCGAGTCCATATAAATTATTTGAAAAAATAATAACAAATTTACTACTTGACTTGCATCTTCTGGCTTAATACAATTTGTTACGCCATTTTATATTTGGTTTGTTCATTTATATCGAAAACTATCAAATTTAACTAATAACACTAACTTAATTGTATTCGTTTTGAAGAAAATATTTATTTTCCAAAATTACCGGGTTCAGACAATGGTTTCTGGTAGAGGTTAACAAACGAAAATCATACGTGTGTCGGCGTTTTGAAAGATCACTTCGGAATTTTATGTTAGGGGATGTTAAATTTTTCCCACTTTGGCCTGTTGGTGCAGTATATTGGTATATAAAACTATGTGTTATTTACATCTGAGGTGTAGGGTATGTTCAGCAACTTTGTACCAATTATTAACGCAAATGTTTTTGTGGAACATATTTACACTCTAACTGCCCCACATAACGGTAATTTTTGGCTCTATTCTAATAAATCGTAAAAAACACCCCTAAGAAGGGAGAGGGCGTAAATAAAATGTTCTCCAAAAAATGTTGGCCATAAAATTTTACTACATGTGTCAGAATACAACAAAGCCCAAAACATAACACAAACACCAAAAACTTGTCAAATTAAAAATTGCTCACTAGGGGTTAATTTAGTCATTAAGATATCTGTATTTGGACCACCGTGTATGTATTTGTATTTGGACCACCGTGTTACTTAATGACTGACTCATCATCACCCAGCCTGTACGTTGGAGTTAGGAACTTAATATTTGGTATACATATTTCCAATTCAATCTAGACATCCGCTAAGACTTAATTTTAAAAAATTCTTTTGGATGGGGAAAAAAATTTAAATATGTGTTCCTTGGAGTATACGCTAATTCATTCATTAGGTACTTTTTCTGAATTTTCAAAAGGATAGTATTTAAAATGGTGGTTTAAAAGGGGAAAAGTCACCTGTCTTAACCGCCTGCCCAAACCACATTGGTAACAAACTTAAAATTTTATAAATGTGCTCCTTGGAATTCGTGCTAATTTGCTGATAAGGGATATTTGGGATTATCACCAGGCATGTTGAAAAAACCGGGGGAAATATTCCCCTTAAAGGCCTGGAAACTAAAATCTAAAATATGTGTTCCCCCGTTCAAGCACTGACAAGGCACTTTTTAGAAATTTGGTCAGGAGCATTGTAAAACTAAGGTTCAAAAGGGGAAAGTCTTCTCCTTAACCACATACCCAAACCGCTATTAATAAAAATCTAAAATTTTAGATATGTGTTCCTTGGAGTATGGGCTTAATCACTGAAAAAGTTTTTTTTTTTTAATTTTCGTCCTCGTAGTTATAAGAAGTGCAACACGGCTACAATCAAGTACCACCTGTTAACAGACTACTGTCAAATTTTGAGCAAGTTCCGTCATTTACTTTAACCACAATTCGAATGAGTTTTTGGGGAGTTTTGTAACTGTGGATGAAACATGGATCCATTACAACACTCCGGAGACCAAGCAGCAGTCGTTAAGACTGCTGCTTGGTCTCCGGGTTTTTCCGGTAAACCGGCTCCAAAGAAGGCCAAGGTAAGTTGGTCGGCAACAGTTTGTTTTTTGGGATGCAAGCGGGATAATCCACATCGATTACCTTCAAAAGGGAAAAACAATAAACGGCGAATATTATGACATCTTATTGGACCGATTTAACGAGGATTTAAAAAAAACGACCCCATATGGCCAAGAAAAAAGTTCTTTTTCATCAAGATAATGCACGGTTGCATACGTGTGTTGTCTCAATGGCAAAATTGCATGAATTGGGCTACGAATTTGTACCTCATCCGCCATATTCTCCGGATTTAGCCCCCAGTGACTATTTCCTATTTCCAAACCCAAAGAAATGGCTTTTGGTGGAAAGAGATTTAGATCCAAGGATGAAATTATTGATCAAACAAATGCCTATTTTATGGACCTCGAAAAATCCTATTTTTTGGAAGGGATACAAAAATTGGAGAAACGTTGGACTAAGTGTATTGAGCTAAAAGGAGATTATGTTGAAAAATTTTTTTTTTTGCAAAAAAAAAAACTGTGTTTCATTCAAAAAGCCACGGACTTATAGATCCGCTCTCCTAAATTAGGAAGACAAAAGTGCCGCTCTTAACGGCATGCCGAAACCACTTCGGCTAAAATCCTGATATATGAAATATGTGTTCCCTGAATTATAGTTAAGATAGTTTTGAAATTATCGCCAGAAACGTGGTAAAAAGGGGAAAATTGCTCTCCCTAATAACCTACCCGAACCGCTTTGGCTTAAAATCTGAAATTTAAAGAATGAATGCGAGTAATACATTAAAATTATGTAATGAAATGGAACAAGTGGATTTGAAAAGCTAGACAAGGGGACCGAATTGGAATGGAACGGATGAAAAAATGTAATGGAACGGGAAATACGTGACATGTATATCTATAAAAGAGAAACGTTACCGACTGATTCACTGATTCGTCATCGTTCAGCCCGAACCGCTTTGGCTAAAATCTGAAATTCAAGAAACGAGTGGAATTCAAAAACTTAAAAAAGGAAATGATATAAAATCAAATAGGACCTGTTGAAATTGAAAAGCTAGACGAGAGGAACACATGGAATAGAACAGGAAACGAGTGGAATTTACGAAAAGACAACGGGAACGAAATAGTATGCAACAGAGAACGAGTGAAATTGAGTTAAAAAGAAAAAAAGTACACCCTTAATCCATTAAAGAAGAGATTTTTAGAACTTTTTAGAAAAGTCCCCTAAAATTTAAAATATGTCTTCCCTGGAGTATGGGTTGTCACTAAAAAGATACTTTTTGAAATTTCCAGTAAGAAATTGATAAAAATGGGGTTCAAAATGAAAAAGTGCTCTCTTATTCATCCATCTCAAAGCGATGGAGCTAGAATCTTGAAATTTTGCAAATAAATTTCTCCTACACTCACAAAAAAAAGTCTGTAATGGCAACTGAAAATTTTGCTGTTATTACGGAAAATTTTGCTAATTTGAGCCCAGCGGTATTTTTTGCTAATCTTAGCAACACATGGCTGCTGACGTGTAGTTCAATGAAATTAGTAGAAAAATTAGTAGCCGCAACTGAATTTTAGTAAACTTTTTGTAATGCGGAATTTAAAACCGGTTTGCTAAAATCAGCAAAAAAGTTAACTAAATATTGTGAGTATTAGTACAAAATTTTAAATTTATTTTTTTTATCGAGCATCAAATTTTTTTTATTTTATGTTTTTAAAAAAAATATTTTATACCAAATTAAAAAAAAAAAATCAAAGGCTTAAATATCTCAAAAATTGTTAAAACATATTTTTTGAGATATTTATTTGGTAATTTCTGTTTTGAAAAATATTTTAGTCTATATTTTTTTACTTTTCAGGTCAAATTTTAATTGTTTTTAGGGCTGATTTTTAGAACTAAAAAAAACTTTTTAGTGCTATTTTAAGTGGATGTGCTATTTTCAGACATGAGTGGGTATATTCACTTCCGATACATTTTTTTTTTCAATCTATGAACATTTTAAGGCAATTTAAGTTTGTAGGTGTAAGTTTTAATTAGAAATAACATTTCAATATGCACTTTTTTAAAATTAGTAATTTTTTTTTGCTAATTTTAGCAAATCGGGTTTCAAAAATTTGTAAAATGATTTCAGAAATTTGCAACAAAAATTTGTAAATAATCTGTAAAAATTCTGTAATTTGTAAAATGTAAATAGCAAAAAGATTTGCTAAATAATAATTTTTTTACTAAAAATCAGTACAAAAATAGTAAAGTGGGATTGAAAACCGTTTACAAATTTTTCAACTAACTTTTTTTTCTGAGTGTACAGCGCAGACATTTACTAAGATTAGATTTCCGGAATTTTTTTTCTCGTGGGAACAAAAAGGGAAAATCTCCCTGTAAGTAGGCTTCTCAAACACCTTCTTCTAGAAATCTCTAAGGTACGGGCTTGTTAACTGAAGAAATATTTTTTCAGAGTTTCTTACTACAACATGGTAAAAGTAGAGCTAGCAAAAGT
Source organism: Eustalomyia histrio (assembly GCA_949748255.1). Taxonomy (NCBI): domain Eukaryota; kingdom Metazoa; phylum Arthropoda; class Insecta; order Diptera; family Anthomyiidae; genus Eustalomyia; species Eustalomyia histrio. The sequence continues at coordinate 109,010,465 of OX456527.1, read as the reverse complement.
ACTCCTTGAACTAGAAATTTTAAACTTGAAATTAAAACATTCAAAAAATAAAAAATATAATATAGAAGTTAATTAAAATTGTCTATATTTGTATATATCATGCATATTTTCATCTTGTTTTCTAAAGTGATCATTTGTTTATATTGCTTTGAAATTAATAACAAACATTGATGGTTTTCGTTGACTTTTTTCACACAAGGTGTCAAATACACTTGGCGTTATAAATCAATCAAAACACAGGAAACAGCACACTGCTTTTTTTGTATTTCGAAAATATTGAAATATTAACAAAAAAAAAATGTATTTATTTTTATATCAAATATTTGAGTAACATTTTTATTTCAGCATCAATATTGCTACTTTGAGTTTTAGAGGAAATGTGGTCTAAAAATTCTGTTTACACATATTTTCTTGCTCAATATGCTTTTTAGCAATTTGTCAACAAAAATTAAAAATAAAATCTATGATAAAACTGTCAACGATTTGGAAATGAACAAAAAAAAAAAAAAAAACAGAAACTAAAATCTCACTTTGTATGGCAAAATCAAATATGACATACCATATGTCATATGGAAATCAAATGATATATTTTTTAAGGTTTTTTTTGAGTTGTTTTATTTTAACAATTTAAATATAAAAATTGCAAAAAAAAAATAAGAATCTAAATTACTTTTCATTTTAAGTAAAAAAAATGGGCCCAGGATTTTAAATTGTAGACTACTTTTAAGCAAAGTTAATTAACAAATTTAAAGCATAGTTTTAGGCAGTTATATTTTTTCTTGTTTGAGATTAATTGTAGATTTTCAAAACTGCAAAAAAAAATTAGATTAGTTTTCTTTTATTATCTGAAATTTTTCTTCAACTTTATTACTGTTCTTTTAACAGTATATATTCTAAAGCCTACTTTTAGCTTTTCTTTATTATAATCTTCTTTATCTATATTATTTGAATACTTAATTATTACTTATCTTTTATCACGTTTTTAGCTATTTATTTACACTCAAGTTTTTTTTATTTATTTTTTTTTATATTAATTTTGACATTAAATTTTTATGACCTTATACGACAATATATTTTTTTGTTTATAAGAAAAGTTGTTTCATTGTCAATATAAAATTTGCTGACATGCAAGTTGGTACCAATAATACCAAAAAAAATAAAAAAACTTTTCTTTTTATAAACATTTCTAACATATGCCTTATTTACCAAGAACATCATCATTACATTCAGTTTTCAACAAGTTTTCGTTTATATATTTTTTAACAGCTTTCTTTTTTCGATTATAACAAACACCCATAAAAAATTAGTGTGATGGTTATGATAATAAAAAAAATATACATTTACTACCACCACTCATATATTTTGGCCATATAATAAAAAAGTAAAAAAAAAAATACTATAAAAGAAGCAGGAATAGATCACGAAATAAATTTGATATTTTTATAAGCAAATATTGATTTAATGATACCCTAAACTTTAAAAAATTTGAGAAGAAAATTTCTTGTGAAAACATAGGGTACGTTCGTAAATGCAGTAGTTGCGCATCACTGCAGCATAATAAAAGTAAAACGTTCAAAAAAGCATCATTTGGTAGCACTGATTTGCGTCAAACGTTTTTTATGCAAAAAATTGACAGTGCTGCCGCAAATTTTTGCAACTATGGCATCATTAATATTTGATAATATTATTGTGAACATGGTTTTCATCAAACTTTTTAAAAAGCAAACATTGTGCAGTTGTTGGGCAATATGAAAGCATCTGCAACAGCTGATCACGCATCAGCAACAAAACTTGGCATAACTGCCGCAGTAATGCACAAATTTACTGCATTTACGAACGTACCCATATTTAGATCATGCAAAGAAAAAACATGGTTGCAACATGATTACTGCTACTATATTATGCTTGCTGCATTCGGGTATGGTTGTCGCAACCAAGTTATTGGTTTATAAATAGCTTCTTACTAACAATATGGTCGCTACAATAATAATTATAGTAAATATTTTATTATTTTCGAAAATGCCTTATAATTTACACTAACCAATTCCTTGTCGAAAAAAAATCATTGTCAAAAAGATTCTATATACAAAGATTTTATATTTTTTAATTATTTTCAATAAAAAAGTAATAAATTTATTAATTGATTTCTTGTAAAATAATGGCTTTTTTGTGGAAAAAATATTCAGAATAAAATAATTTTTTATAAGCAAAATTATGTACACTCAAAAAAAAAAAAAAATAGACATGAACTAAAATGTAATAAAACATTTCCTACAAAATAGTTTATAAATTGTCCTCAATTTAAGTAAAATTTTATTAAAACTTATAAAAATTTTCTTAAAAAGAATAATATCTCCTTAGTTTGAGGAAAAATGAAATAGTTTATATACTCAGAAATAGTTCATATTTTTTAATAAGTAATATTTCTTGATTTTAGGAAAAAAAACAAGTCAATTAAATAAAAATTTATTAATTTTAAGAAAATAAATCTTAGTTTTAAGAAAATTGCATACTCAAAAGTAATAAAATTAAGTTTAGTTCAAAAAAAATTTTAGACATAATTTACTCCCATTTAGTTCAAAAAATGTGTAACTTAAATCGAGAAAGTATTTGAACCTAATGTGTGCTCATTTTTTATCCACGCGAGTAGTAAAATTAACTAAATTTTAGAAAGCCATATTCAAATTAAGTTTTTAAGTATACCACTTTTAAACTTTATAGAATTGTTTTCTAAAAATTAGTTCAAACAATTAAAAACAAAAAGTAATAAATTTTTTCCTATATAATAATAAAAATTTACTTGATTTTAGAAACTCATGAACTATTTCTAAGGAAAATTTTCATGCAACTTAGTTCAGATAAATTTTAAAAATTTTAATAAAATATTCTTTTTTTCAAGTAAAAGTTTTATAATTTTTAAAAAATAATAAAATTTGGTATAGGATTTTTTTTTTGTTGGAAAACCTTCAAATTATTTTTAATATTCTATTCCAAAAAAAACAATCAATTAAAAACAACAAAATATTATTAAATAAAAGAAATTAAAGTAACCATTTAAAAAAACTATGGTTCATGATTGTAATTTTTGGTTCGTGATCGTGCGTGAGTCAAAAATCTCTCATGTGCCCATCTCGAATGTTAACAGTCTTAAATATTGAACTTAAAGTAGCTTAAAAAATATTTTAAAATTTTGTTAGCAAAGGGTACAAAATTTCGAATTTGCGCTTTTAGGTAATAACTTTGTTTGTTGTCTAGAATACAAAATATCGCAGACACATTTTATACATTACGGCATATTGGCTTACCTATAATTGACGTAGCGCTTATTAAACTTTATATTTATGGAATTATTTTTTTCACTTAATAATAAAAAAGTTTAAATTTGTATATGTCAAATAAAGTTTAAGCTAAAATCCCATAAAATAAACTTATGACTTTTCCATTTTCCAATAATAACAAGAAATGTAACTGTGATATTTTGTATTTTCGCAACAATTTCCTTAAATTAGTTAATTTAAGAAGACAAAGGACCCCCAGTGTTCTTTAGCCATAGATGCCGTGTGTCACTTAGGGCGTCCCTTTTTGTAGTTCTCTCAAGCAGAACCGTTTATTAACTACGAAAAGGATCTGACTGTCACAATTTATTACGTTTCTGGATATGCTGCAGTACATTTTTTTAATTTGTTTACCTTCTTGCTAATGAAATTTAATATATATTTTAAATACATGATTGTAGTATAATTTAATTTAGTTTTAAGACAAATTGTTTAGCAAAAAGCTTGTTAAGAGAAGTGTCCTCACAAAGCGGAAGTCCCCCCGAAAATGGGAAAATACCTACTCAATGAGTGTAAAGTACTTTACATTAAATATATGGTAAAATATATTACCTTTACCATAGAAAGATAATTTTCACTTAAAAGAAGTGCTATTTAACTTGATATTAGAAAACATTTTCTTATTTTTAGGGAGTTAGGTCCCAGTTTTTAGTAAAAAAAAATTTTCTAATAAACTTAAAATAAAATTTTTCTTAAAACTAACTAACAGTACAATTTTAGATGATGAATAAACTAATTAGGAGAAAATTTTACTGTTTTCTAATAAAAATTTACTTCTCAGTAGTAAAGTTTTTCTATAATTAAGAAATTTTGACCAAATTTTAAGTACAATTTGTTTCTTGATTTCAAGGAAAATTTTATTAAATATTGGTAAAAAGTGTCTTTGGCGCCGTTTTAATTTCAATTTTTCCTCTTAATAAGTTAATTTTTCTAAATTCTAGTTCAGTTTTTTTTTGAGTGTAGAAACTAGAGTTTTGTACGAACAGATTTCTTGTGCAGAATACTACATTTTTAGAATCTTTTCTGATAGAAACATTTTTAGATTCTATGGACTTTTCCTTAAATTAAAATTCGTAGATTCTTTAAACTGTTTCATAGTTAAAAGTTCATATATTATTAAAAAAACCTGTATTCGAAGGCATTTCCTTTAATAAAAAATTCTCAGATTCTTAGCAGTTTTCGTTATGAAAAATACTTAGATTCGAAGGACTTTTTCTAGTAAAAATATTCTTTAATTTAAAGGATTTTTCATCATGAAAAATTTTGAGACTCTGAGGACTATCTAAAAAAAATCTTAAAAATGTCTTTAGAATCTAAGAATTATTCTATTAGAAGAAGTCCATAGAATCTAGGTTTTTTTTTAAAGTCTTTAGAGTTTAAAAATTTGTTCAATTATTTTAAAGTCCATAGAATCAAAAAAGTTTTCTTGAAAAAGTTCTTAATATCAATAGCCTGTTCCTCGATCTCGAACGAAAAACTAGTCGAACGATAGCAAGCCACTCGAATTCGAGTCAATTTGGGTTTCTCTATTTCGAAAGGCTTCGATCGACTTGACTTACGTGTGTCAATTTTTGTTTCTTACGCATTTACAAATCACAGAGATGCCAGATCATATATTTTGAGCATTTGTTAAAATTTTCTTTAAAAGTATCAAAAATACTACTAAACTGCTTAAAGACAAAAACAACCCTGTTTAACAGTGATCAGCTGTATATGACAAATGAAATAAAAAAAAATAACATAAACAAATCAATTTTTATTTGGAAAGTCTGTTTATTTGTGAAAATTTTTGTTATCGATTGGTTGTGGGTGAAATTGTTGTTTGAAGAGCTTTTCTGTTGCCTGTTGTCTGTTCGGTGGGGTCACTGCTAAAGTCCTTGTAAAATAAAAGATGTAAAATAAAAAATTTAAATATGAGTTTCTTGGGCAAACGTAAGCCACAAACAACACACACATACCTTTTCCACTCAGCAACAGCGTAATCGGGGGTGAAACGGAGTTTAGTTTTCTGGTCAAATTTTCCTCCTCTGCGGAAAATTTGTTTGCTCCGAACACCAGAGTCCTTCTGGCAAAATCAGGCCTTTCTTCCATATAAAATACAAGCGTCTTCGGATGGTCCATTGTTGATTTTTTTTAACTAAAATTTAAAATTTTAATAAACTATAAATATTTGTATTATTTTGTACTTACTTTTTGTTATCCATTGCTTTTTTACTTCATTTTGCTTTTAAAAATATCAAATATATATTTACTCGACAAAAAAATAGCAAGTGACTGATTTTGACATTTGCGTTCGAGCTGTTCGAAATAGAGAAACCAAATTTTGTATGAAAACAGTTACGTTTTCATTCGACTTGTCGTTCGAGTCATCGTTCGCATAGAAATAGAGTTAGAGAAACCCAAATCAGTTTTCTTTCGACTAGAAAGCGAACGAACGTGTTCTTTCGAAATAGAGGAACAGGCTACAAATGTTTGCTTTAGAAAAATTAAACATTTCTTAAAGAACTATTCTTAAATTTAAAGAACTTTTTTATAGATTCGAATCATAATATAATTGTAGGGACAATATGAAGTTTTTTTATTATCGTGCTATGATAACTATATTATAGTACGACTATGGTTGGGACAATCATAATCCCAATATAATTGGACAAATCATGTTTTTCTCTGTGTGTGAGGTAGCAGTTCGTACACTAAAAAAACATGAACTAGAATTTAGCAAAATTAATTTATTTAGTGGAAAAATTGAAATGAAAACGGCGCCAAAGACACTTTTTACTAATATTAAATAAAATTTTCCTTGAAATTAAGAAACAAATTTTACTTAAATTTGGTAAAAAAATTCTAAATTATAGAAAAATTTTACTACTGAGAAATAAATTTTTATTAGAAAACAGAAAAAAATTTTCTCTAAATTAGTTCATATATCATCTAAAATTTTACTGTTAGTTAGTAAGTGTTTCCTTGGTTTTAAGAAAAATTTTATTTTATTTAAGTTCATTAGATAATTTATCTTACTTAAAACTAGGACTTAACTCCCTAAAAATGAGAAATTATTTTCTAACATCAAGTTAAATAGCACTTCTTTTAAGTGAAAATTATCCTTATCCTGCATCTATGGAAAACGTACTTTACACTCATTGAGTAAGTATTTCCCACTTTCGGAGGACTTCCGCTTTGTGAGGACACTGCTCTTAACAAGCTTTTACATTTTTGTTTTAAAATTAAATTGAATTATACGAAATTCATGTACATATTTAAAATATAAATTAAATTTGCAGGATATCCTGAAACATAATAAATTGTGACAAAGTCAGATACTTTTCGTAGTTAATAAACGGTTGTGCTTGAGAGAACTACAAAAAGGGACGCCCTTAGTGACACACGGTATCTATGGCTAAGGAACACTGGGGGTCCTTTGTCTTCTTAAATTAACTAACTTAAGGAAAATGTTGCAAAAATAAAAAATATCACAGTTACATTTCTTGTTATTATTGGAAAATGGAAAAATGTCATGAGTTCATTTTATGCAATTTTTAGCCTAAACTTTATTTGACATATAAAAATTTAAGTTTTTTATTATTAAGAGAAACAAAAAATAGTTCGAAAAATATAAAGTGTAATAAGCGCTACGTCAATTAAGGAAAAGTCGTTATGCCGTAATGTATAAAATGTGCTTGCGATATTTTGTATTGTAGTCAGCAAACAAAATTAAGCGCAAATTCGAAATTTTTAACCTTTTGCTAACAAAATTTAAAAAAAAATATTTGTAACTACTTGAAGTTCAATGTTAAAGACTGTTAAGATTAGAGATGGGCATGTGAGCCATTTTTGAATCCCGCACCAAAAATTACAATCATGCACGATAATTTTTCTAAACGTTTATTTTAATTTGTTTCCTTTAATAATATTTTTTCTTGAAAAATAGGAAAACTAATAGCCTTTATCCACTGAGCTACATCTTTCAATCTTTAATAAATTTGCAAAGATGTTAACATCTTCCCATAAGAATTATACAGGCCAAAAATTATACATCTTTCTACATCTACAAAAGATGATCCTTTCTCATCTTACGTTATTTTAAGTGTCATCGCTAAAAAAATGACAAAAAAATCGATTTTCCTTGTGCCATCACTAGCAAACTGACATTGCAGAAAATAAACAAAAAAAAATTATTCAACAAAGGAAAATGAGCGGCACATGTAAGAATTTCATTCTTATTTCTACCAAAAATTCTTCTTCATCATCATCTTCTTCCAGAATGACCTTTAATATTTCAATGTACTGCATTAAAATTCGGGGTTGTTCTTGCAAAGCAACAACTACACCATAGATTAATGCTTTCTCTAAATCCATTTTTTATTTTTAACAAAAAATATGCGTCTTTTTCTTTTTTGACAGCTGTTATTCAGCAGATGCAAGATGAAAGATGTTGCCAATGTAAATACATGTTTCACGTTTTTAACATCTTCCACGTGTTTCACAAAGATGTTGTTCAGTGTAAAAAGCCTATAACTAAACGTTTTCCAACAAAAAAATTCTATACCAAATTTTATTTTTTTTTAAATTAGAAAACTTTTACTTGATAAAAAAGAATATTTTATTAAAATTTTTAAAAATTTATCTGAACTAAGTTGCATAAAAATTTTCCTTAGAAATAGTTTATCAGTTTCGAACATCAAGTAAATTTTTATTATTACATAGGAAAAAATTTATTACTTTTTGTTTTTAATTGTCTGAACTTATTTTTAAATCACAATTTCTTAAAAACTGAATTTGGAAATGACTTTCTAAAATTTTGTTTATTTTACTTTCTAGATTTAAGTTAGACACATTTTTTGAACTAAATGGGAGTAAAGTATGTCCTAATTCTTTTTTTTTTTGAACTAAACTTAATTTTATTACATTAGAGTATGCAATGTTCTTAAAACTAAGATGTTTTTTCTTAAAATTAATAAATTTTTATTTAATTGACTTGTTTTTTTCCTAAAATCAAGAAATATTACTTAGGAAATATTATGAACTATTTCTGAGTATATAAACTATATCGATTTTTCCTCAAACTAAGGAATTTTTATTCTTTTTAAGAAAATTTTTCTAAGTTTTAATAAAATTTTACTTAAATTAAATACAATTTATAAACTATTTTGAAGAAAATTTTTTATTACATTTTAGTTCATGTCTTTTTTTTTTGAGTGCAAAATAGAATATTAAATAAAAAAAATAAATAAATAAAAATAAATAAATAAAAAAAAAAATTAAAATTAAATAACCAAATCAAAAATTAAATGACCTTTAATCCTAAAGTAAGTAAAGGAGTTTAAAAGGACTTTGTTATCACTTTCAAATAAATTTTAATTTAAATAAAATTCCCTTTACAAATAAAAAATATATGTAAATTCCTCCTATGTCATGGAGTACTTTTTGACCAGACCAAAATTAAGGTGGTGTTTCCATATTAAGTTTTGCTTCAGACGAACGAAAATCCAATAACACCAAAAATTACACGTTTAAAGTTCGAAAATTATCCAAAATCATATGAAATTACAAAAAAATTATGGAATTTATTTTTACATAAATTCAAAATAATGGAAAATGATGATGACGGATTTATATCAAATTGTGAAAATTATTTGCTTGTAAGCTGGTCCCTATCCGGACTTCATTCTTGCTTAGGGGATCGTCACGAGACGATGTTTTTAGACTTTCAAAAAATATTTGTTTAGTTGTAGTACAAACACAATCATAATTGTATCTTAACTTTTTCAAATTTAATTTTACAGTCGAAGTCCGGAATATTCGGCTTGATTACGGTTGTCGAATTTGTAGTCGAAATTTTCGACTCCATACAAAATTATTTTGCGTAAATTAATATATATATATAAAAATTAAATTCGGATTATACATTTTTTATAATCCAATTATTATTTTTTGATAAATTTAGTGGTACAATTTTTTAAAACTTGTGTTTTTAACGACTTTTCGGCAAATTCGACTTACTGTCTAATACGACTACGACAACCGTAATAAGAGCTATTGTCAGGCCCATTCGTTATTCCGAAATATTCATTTTTGGGATTTTGAAAATTTTTTAGATTATTTTACTAAGAAATTAAAAAAGGAAACAAAAATTCTAAAATTATTTTCTTATTTAAATCGTTTTTTATAATTTTTTTCTATATTTTTTTTACCAATTATTCGTTATATCGAGTATAAATTTTCAGAAATATTAATCATATAAGGTAGTTAATTTAAACAATTAGATCGCGTTTCCATTATACTGCGTATTCGTTATACCGGGCATCGACTGTATTTTAATTTTGCAAAATTTTTTTAGAAATCATATAAAACTAATAAAACAGGTTAATTTTGTTCTATTCTTTCCGAAAATTATATAAAATTTATTAAACATTTTAAATATCCCCTAAAAATCTCCAAAATGATTTTTAATATCCCCCCCCCAAAAAAAAAAAAATATCATCTGTCACCAATTAAACATTTTTGTACCCAAACTGAATAAAAAAAAAAACCCGCAAATTTGGTAACAAAATCCCAAGTCTGGCAAGCCTTAATCAAAGTACTCTTCTTATATATAAATTATTTTATTGGAAAGCTACATGTTAAACACCAATAACGGTTCCTATATTCCATTAAATGCAGTCATCCAAAATGAATACACAGATTTTTTGTTGCCATTCTTTATGTTAATTCTCTCTTTCATTAAATTGTTGCTGGTTTATATAGAAATTAATAATTGTTGATTTACCTTTTTATTGTTGATTCGTTGACGGTACACATGATGTTTCCATTTAATGTAAATTATTTTGTATATTAACAATTCATTTGAATTTTCTTTTTGGTTAATTCATCACGGAATTATGCTAAACCGAATGTAATTAAAATTAAAAAAAACTTTAAATATTTTAGCAATATAATTTTAATACTATATGTATTGCACTCTATGCTTTTCCTTTCTCGTTTGTTTTGAACCATAATAATTGAGAGAGATTGTTCTTTTCTTTTAATAATTTGTATTCTCACTTTTCTTAGTCTTTTCTTTCTATTTGTCCTTCCGTCTAATGACCAAAAACTTTAATAAAAAAAAAAAAAACACTGCAAATTCTTTTTTTACACTATCCGTCGGCATTGTCTAATAATCTAAAATATGTTTCAGAGTTTGTGACTTTAATTTTGCCATTACATGTTTCACTTTTCCAAATTTTTATTTTACTTATTCGATATATTCTACACGGAAAACACAACGCGTTATTTACGACTAAGAGACAGTAGACGACTAATTTTGATGTTAACGAACAAAACTATATAAGTAAAATATTTCAATACGGTCTCTCTGATATAACTAGAGCATGGTTAAGTTTCGGCCCTTTTTGTCTAGTACCATTGTTGTCTATCAATTAACTCGTCAATAATTATAATATAAATTTTGGATCATTAAAACACAATAAATTTTATTTTGAGTTAAATATTTCTGTATATGCCTTTGCTATAAGATTTTAACTACTCTGACTCTCTTAATATGTGAAATTTCTCATGTTATGAAACTAAAATGCAAATCTCTTTATCTTATTGTGTCCTACTTTTTAATGCATGTAGTTTTTTAAATAGTCTCGAGAGTATTTAATTTTCAAAAAGGGAAATAACGAATGCATTAAAATAACATATACAAATTAGAACTTTATTTGGATTAGCAACAGCAAAAAATAACTATAAATATTATAGAGTGAGATAATAAATGAGTTATATCAGGGATGGAAAATATGTTTTCTGTTATTGTACCAACCAGACAAACAAATTGTACTTTTTCAATACTCACGGTACCAAAATTTTTTCCGCTTTTTTTTTTAACAATTTTATCGTATTGAGTCAGATTTGCTTAGACACTTAAAAGACTTAAATAATTTAAATTGACCGGGTGAAACAAAATTGATCGTTAATTTTATGTAGTATAATTACCACACAAAAATTAAATTTTACTCTAATTTTTATGTCACACCCTTTTTTATGGTTAACCTTTTTAGGATTTGCTACTAAAAAAATTTAAAGGCATTTAATAGCTTTTTAACAATAATTTTTTTCTTATTTTTTTGTTTTGAGAGGTAATTTAAAATCCGCTGTTCAATGTTGCCACTTCCAAATATTTTAGTACAATGTGTATGGAAACATTTGGTACATTTGATGTGACACCAATTTAGAGCCGGGTGAACTTAAAACTGACTTTATTTTTACTATAGAAGCTGAATAAATAAAAACAGGTTTTTAATTTAAAGTTGCTTTTAAGAAAAGTCGACTTTTTTGTTATGTGGTTTTATTAGAGTATTCAAAATACCGGCCTTTTGAAAAAACCGGTTTCGGTTTTCTTCGAAAAATCGAATTTTAAAAAAACCGGTTTCGGTTTCGGTTTTTGCAGAAAAAACCGGTCAACCGGTTTTTTTCGGTAATAAAAATAAAAAAAATACATTTTTTGAAAAAAAAAAATAATTTTTTTATTGTATTTCATTTCAACATTTCATTTATTGGTTTTAATATGTTTTAATATAATATTTTAAAAATTATTATTATAAAACTATATTCATATCAAATGAAAAGAGATCATTAAATTTGTAAATTGGGTAAAATTAGGTACGTTAGTAATTTGAACGTTTAAAACGTTTTTTTAATATTACATTTTAAATATGTAAAAAGAAAATCTATTTTTCAGTTCTAAAATAATATTTTAGAAATAATATGCTATTTAAACGTTTCTTTTTAAGACGACTTTTTTTGTTTGCTTTTAATAAAGCTAAAAGTGAAAAATACTCTTTCACTATTAGTAGATGTTGGACAAATAGTCAAAAGACAATTATATAAATTTTCCAACTTTTCTTTTGTCTTTCTTTTGTCGCATTTATCAAGATATATGAAATCATCATATAATGATGAATGATTTTGTACAGTCTCTTTTTTAGGATTTTGAATACTGTTTATTGTGTTATTTAGATCAGAAATTAAACTGTTTGAATTTGGAATATCCAAAATTAAGTCTTCATCGGAATCTATCAGACTTACATCTAAATCTTCATAACCAAACAAACGATTATAAAAGTGTTCGAAAAAAATAAAAGAGACCAAGTAACCCAGTTGGTGATGTAATTAAAAAAACCGGTTAACCGAACAAAAAATACCGCTTTTCGGTTTTCTTCGAATTTACAAAATATTCGAAACCGATCGGTTCTTAAAAATAAAGAAACCGGTTGACCGGTTTTCGGTTTCGGTTTTTGAATACTCTAGGTTTTATCAAGTTATAAATTCAAAATTTGAAAATTTTTAAATTGTACTAAATGAGCCGCGTTAGTACCACCAACCAAGGTAAAAATGTACCAAAAAAAGTACAATTGTACCATGTTTTCGATCCCTGAGTTATATAGTAGTAAATAAATTTATTTAGGAAGTGAACAATAACAAGAAAATTTAAATGCAAATCAGGGCTGCCAAAACTAGTGATTTGCCGATTTTTTGTTGAAGAATATACAAAATGCCGATTTCCGGTTGACGATTTTTTGTAAAACTCTCAAAAACACGCTACTTTTATATTTAGTTATTTATCTAATAAATAAAATAAAAATTATATCTTTGAATTTTCTCTATTTCATAAATAATTCTAAAAACGTGAGTCCAGAAAATTTTTGTAAAAATTGTAAATTTAATAATTGTAATTTTTTACTAAATAGTTCATCAGTATCTAAAATCAAATAATTTTTTATTATAACATAGGAAAAAATTTATTACTTTTTGTTTTTAATTGTGTGAACTAATTTTTAGAAAACAATTCTTTAAAATTAGAAAATGGTATACTTAAAAACTGAATTTGGAAATGGCTTTCTAAATTTTAGTTAATTTTACTACTCGGGAACAAAAAATTAACACACATTAAGTTCAAGTACTTTTTCGATTTAAGTAAGACTCATTTTTTTTTTAGCTAAATGGGAGTAAATTATGTCCTAAATTATTTTTGAACTAAACTTAATTTTATTACATTTGAGTATTCAAATTTCTTAAAACTAAGATGTTTCTTTTTTTAAATTAATAAATTTTTATTTAAAATCAAGAAATATTACTTATTAAAAATATGAACTATTTCTGAGTATATAAACTATTTCGTTTTTCCTCAAACTAAGGAATTTTTATTCTTTTTAAGAAAATTTTTCTAAGTTTTAATAAAGTTTTACTTAAATTGAGGACAATTTATAAACTATTTTGAAGAAAATTTTTTATTACATTTTAGTTCATGTCTTTTTTTTTAGTGTATTTAGTACATTTTAGTTGACAGGATCAGCGTTCATTTTAGTCAAAGTGACCCTTAGTTTTAGATACGTAATCCGATTGTGTTACAAAATGTTTGACAAACTAATATTATGTATACATATAGCATAAGTATTTATGCCATAAAAAATTAAATAGTAATAATAAAATACAACAGAAACGAAAATCCCACCACTTATTGGCCACGTATAAATTAGTTTTGTGTGTGTTAATTTAATAGCTTAATACAAAGAAAAAAAAATTAACTTGAATGTTTAACTATAAAAGAGGGTATATACGAGTATCAAAACATAGGCCAAAGACCCCTTAAGGCATATAAATGGTGTCCCAAAATTCACGCAAGATTTGAATTTGCAGTAAACGAAAAGAACAACAAAAACATTTTGACAGCTGACAGTTTAGGGTTAGTAAAAATTAAGAAAACACGATAACACAATGCGTTTTCATTGCTGCAAAAAATTTAAAAAATAATTAAAGCTTGACTGCTTGACCAGTGACTCTTGCTGGTGAACGATATCGAGATATGATAACAGAGTTTTTTCCTCCTAAATTGGATGATATTAATGTGGACGACATGTGGTTTTGACAGGACGGATTAACTATACACACAGCTTCCGCGATAATAGACATTTTGAAGGATGCTCCATACTGATTTTTTGAAGTCACAGGTCTGTCAACAAGCCATAGACACTGGAAGCTCTCAAAGAGAATTTTCGAAATGAGTGCGACAACTTATCACCCGAAGCTCTCTCTATAGAATGGTGGAAAATGCTGTAAAATGATTCCAAATAATCATCAACAATAGCGGCGCCCGCTTGACCTTGAACTTCAAAATATTTATGGAAAAACAAATTAACATTCCAAGTAAACACTTAAACTTTTTATTTTAACCCTTCTTTGCATGATTTTTTATTTATATTTTCTTTTTTACTGAAATAAATCACTGTGAAGCAATTCATGCTCTAGATTAAAGAAAAAATATTTAAAAAAAAACATTTTTAAAGAAATAATATAAATTATTTAAAAAAAAAACAGTATGATGGAAATATCCATCACCATGCAAAGTTACATGTTTAACCCAGTACTAAATAAAAAAAAATAATAAAATATCAAACAGTGAAAACAAACTTTTTTCAACTCATTATTTTTTTTATATAACAAAAAATTTCAGACTAGCTTCTTAAAAATACACAAGATTCTACACATTTTCCAAACCACTACAAACAGCGGAGCAACAGTTTAAAACCTTATTGCTAGTGATGCTTGTTCTTTTTTTGGCATGTTCTCCAATTTATTCAATAAAAAAGTTTAGATATAATCATATGTGGCATCATCTAATAATATATTATCATATATTTATATATCTCACTATGCATTACAATATATAATTATATATTACATTAATTTTTGAAAAATTACCATATATTGTGCCATATATAACCACATATAGTTATATATTTATCTTTATAAAATGAGATATAATTTATATGGTAAGATATGGTATATATTCTATCATATAATATTATATATAACACCATATATAATTTTATATGCCTTACACGGGACCATATTTACTTATATATTATTTATACAGAACCATATATACTTATATATGGCGAAAGTGTTCGAAAAAATATTATTAAAAAGATTACAACCAATACTTGAAGAAAGATGTTTAATTCCCAAACACCAATTTGGTTTTCGTCGTAAACATTCAACAATTGAACAAGTTCACAGAGTTACCAACACAATAGAAAATACTTTAAACTGCAAAGAAATATGCTCCGGTGTCTTTTTAGATGTAGCGCAGGCCTTTGATAAAGTTTGGCATGAAGGTCTTACCTTTAAGCTACAAAGAGATTTGCCGAACCAGTTTAGTGACATGCTCAAATGTTATATTTCTGGAAGATATTTTAGAGTGAAACATGAAGGAGAGTACTCCAAATTGACGAAAATTCATGCTGGTGTTCCACAGGGAAGCGTACTGGGGCCCATACTTTATATACTGTACACTAGAGACTTGCCAACTCCACCTGAAGCAAAAATTGCAACCTTTGCTGATGATACAGCTATTCTTGTAACTGATAAAAACATAAATGAAGCTACAAAAAAGCTTCAAAATGCAACCAACAAAATCCTTCAATGGACCAAAAAATGGAGAGTTCTTCTTAATGAATCCAAATCAACACACGTTAATTTTACATATAAGAAAATAGAACATTTACCGATTTATATAAATAACACTATTGTGCCATACGCTAATACGGCAAAATACTTGGGTTTTACACTTGATGCCAAACTTAAGTGGAAAGAGCACGTAAAGAAGAAAACCTCAGAGCTTAATAAAAAATTCAAAAAGATGTACTGGCTTTTTAGCTCGGCATCTGATATATCAATGAAAAATAAACTTTTACTGTACCAGCAAATCCTTAAGCCTAAGTGGACGTATGGAATTCAGCTTTGGGGATGCACTAAAAAAACAAACCTAAAACAAATACAAACCTTCCAGAACAAAGTGCTAAGATGTATCACTTGTTGCCCGTGGTACGTAAGAAACGATGACCTTCACAGAGACTTGCGAATACCAACCATAGTAGATGAAATTAAAAAAATAGCAACTAAACATGAAGTGAGATTACAACAACACTGCAATGAAGAACTACAGGAAATACTGCGTAATCCAATAGCAAACAGAAGATTAAGAAGAACATTACCATCTGATCTGCGATTGATGAATAATGTCTATCTAGATGCCTTTAGGAATAACCATTGGGTTATTTACTTACCAAACGTAATTTAACTGTGTTAATATAAGTTACTAGATAAGCAAACATAAAGCTTAGTTGTAATAAATAAAGATATTGAAAAAAAAAAAAAAAAATCTAATATTTGAGATATAAAAATATATGGTCCATTATGATTCAATGATTATTATGATTTAATATATGGTCCAATATAATAAATATTTGTGTTAAGGTATAATATATTATTATATAAGGTACAATATTTGCACACAAATTTAAAATATTTTTGTATATAGTTGCATATCTAGAGTATTTTTGATATGCTATAAGATATAATTAGATGTAATTATCTGTAGTTCCATGTCAATGGTTTTGAATCCCAGCCAGCGAGAAAAGTTTTTTTTAATTTTCTTTTTATTAATATTTACTGTCTTTCGTAATGACCCGGAAGATGCCGAGCATTCTGGACGCCTAGTTGAGGTCTTTACACCCGAAACAATTGAAAAAATTCACGATATGGTGTTGGCCGATCGGAGATTGAATGTGCGATAGATTGTGGAAGATAAAGGCATCTCACCTGGCTCAGTGGTTTTAATTTTGAACGATCACTTGGGTATAAGAAAGCTTTCCACAAGATGGCTGCCGCGTTTGCTCACAATCGACCACCAACGGAATCGTGTGACTGCTTAGTTTACATGGCAAAATCCATGAAGTAGACTACGAATTGCCCCTCATTCACCTCATTCTCCGGATTTAGCCCCCAGTGACTATTTCCTATTTCCAAACTTAAAGAAATGGCTCGGTGGAAAGAGTTTTAGCTCCAACGATGAAATTATTGATCGAAGAATGCCTATTTTATGGATCTCGAAATTCCTATTTTTTTGGAAGGGATACAAAAATTGGAGAAACTTTGGACTAAGTGTATTGAGCTAAAAGGAGATTATGCTGAAAAAAATTTTTTTAGCGGAAAAAAAACATTCAAAAAGTCACGGACTTATTAAACCACCCTCGTATAAGTCCCGAAGATATTATTATATATAACACAATTATACGAAAAATGTAGTCTAATAAAATCAGCCACACACTGTTGAGTGCTTAAGTCACTACAATTCTGGCAGACCGGGTTCAAATCCTGGCGAAGGCAATGTTTGTTAGAATTTTAATATTTTTTAATTTTAAGTTTTTTTATACGTTTTTTAATAATATGTATTATATTGTTGGAACTAATCCGATACAATGCAATCTGGCATTTTTTGCATAAATTTTGATCCTTCTAAATACCCAAATATATTGTTGGATCTTATTTGATCTGAAATTTTTCGGATCAATTTAGATCCTTTCAAATCTACAAATATATTGCTGGGTCTAGTTTGATCTGTCATTTTTCGGATCGATTCAAATCCTTCAAAGTCCACAAATACTTGCTGATCCGCCATTTTTCGGATCAATTTAGATATTAAGGCACATAAAATTGGATGTGATTAAATATTGTGTCAGATCAATATTTTTTTACTCGCATAGTCATGTAAAATGTTACCAGCACCAATCAATTTACTATGCACCTGTTTGTGTGCATTTTTGGTTTAATAAATCTTATGATGGAAATTTCCATCATTATGCAAAGAAGGTTTAAAGATATAGCAAAACAAAATCGGGTGAATGTTTTTGAGCTACACCATATATTATTTTTGGTGGTACTATTAAAGCCTTAAAAGTACCATGAAACTCCTTCGGATCATTTGAAACTATTTAGGGAAACCTTTTCTTTTTTTATTTATAATAAATTTTTACAAATGATTTCTTTTGGTAGAAAGTAAGTTTTACGAGGATGACACAGTTACTTTGGTACTTTTTGTGCTACAATTTGAAGCTTAAAAGTACTTTAGTGCTTAAAAAGTTAACGATATAAAGATATATTTTTTTTGTATAAATAGTTAAACTCTCTCTCTACTTAAAACAAATATACATATATTCCTCTTTTTAATATCCATAGAATTGATTTTTCAATATTCACCTATTCATTTAAAAATTTTTTTAATTGAATGAATTTATTTGTTGAACTTTAATACATTTATACTACTAATTTCTACTTTATTTCATATTTAAATTTTAAACAAAAATTACAACTAAATTAAAAAACTAAAATTTTTTATGATTTCATTGTTTGCCAACCGTTTCACATAAAATGCTACCTAAGGCAGCATAAACATACAACTTAGGTGAAAGGCAAAATCACGTAACTTACAAAATGTTTAAACCCCGATCTACTGATGATTATAATTCAAACTACATGTCTTAATAAAATTTTAGATTTCTGTGTTAAAAATAGCTTTTTTTTTTAAATAAAATTCGAGAACTTATAAAACGTTTTTTAATTTTCGGAATTTTCTTTTTGTTTTCTATATCTCCCCACAATTGATTTCTAAATAAAAATTTACTAAAATGTCTATTGACGTATTTTGTACAAAAAAAAAAAAAAAACAAAATTGTTAGTTATGTTATTTTGCATTTCACCTAAAGAACTATAACAATTTAGTTAGTGTACTCTCAGTTGACTGATTTTCGACTGGCTGGCCTTAGAAGTAACAGCAGAGTATATTGTTGACCTTTCTGTTGGTTTGACAAAATATACAAACAAAACGTGCAACAAACCGAAAAACAAACTGTTGTTAGGAAAATTTCAAGCAAAACATTTTCATAATGTCAACAACATTTTGGGGGAAAAAAACAATAAAATGAAGAAAAACCTCTAACAAATAAAAAGTATTAAGCAAATGGTAACCAACAGAAATAAAAAATGAACACAAAGGACTTCATTACTGTGTTGGAAAAAAAACTAATATTTTGCCACTATTTAGAAGCAAAAAAAAAAACTCCTTCCAACCAAACAATTCACTTACCAACTCTTCCAATTAATCTAAAAATAAATGTGGCAATTTTGTTATGTATTTATTTGCAATGCACACAGGGTCAGAACTTAAATTTTTTGAAGCCAAAAGTCTTTTACGTAGTCACAACTTTAAATTGTGCATCAGAAATTATAGAAAGTTAAATAATCAAATTGATAAAATCAAATTCTTATTTGTATTTAAATGGTTTTTCCCATGCGAAGAATAACACGATTGCAACCAGACCTTTAAAAACATAATTCCTTAAATCAATTTTTAAATCTTCTTTAAATATTAACACATTAATTCGCAAATTAATTTTTCTGATTGAATTAATAATTTAATTATTCTATTTAGAAAAATTATCTTATTAGAAAAATCAAGTTGATTTAAATATTTTTTTTTTATAAATTAAACATAATAATTCGATTTGAATAATTCAATTTTAAATCAAGGAATCAAATCAATTTTGATTTGATTCACGAATCAAAAAAATAATTATTTTGATTCTCGAATATGATTTGATTCGCGATTTAAAATATTTTTTTTCAAATCAAGATTAATTTAATTTTAAACCCGAAGGGTTTCACGAAATTTTTATAAAACAGCATCCTCGGGATGTTTCCGGACCTGGCCCATTTGTATTATCGTTTTTTATTGTCCATTTTGTCCTATCTCGCTAAGTTTTCGAGATACCGAACAATTTAAAAAATGGGCATTTTATAAAATGGCGAATATCTCGGAAACTAAGCGTGATAGCGTAAAACGGAAATTTTTTTTGGAAAGGACAACATAGGTTACCCTTTGATAGAATAAATTCGGTAGGTCCCCGATGGGTTTAATAGAATTTTTATAAAACAGCCACAGGGTGACTATATTTTTATCAATTTATATGATAATATAAATTAACAGACTCCGATAATACAAATTTCGATTCCCGCTTCATTTCGTTCGTATAAAAATGGTCACCTTGTGGCTGCTTTATAAAAATAGATACCTCGGGATGTCTTCCAGACCTGGCCTATTTTTATTATCGTTTTATATTGTCCATTTTGCCTTATCTCGCTTAGTTTTCGAGATAACAATCATTTTAAAAAATGGGCATTTATAAAATAGCGAATATCTCGGAATCTAAGCGAGATAGCGCAAATCGGAAATTTTTTTTAAAAGCTTAACATAGGTTACCCTTCGATAGAACAGATTCGGTAGGTCCCCGAAAGGTTTCCAGGATTTTTATAAAACAGCCACAGGGTGAATTTTTTTATCAATTTAATAATAATGATAATATAAATTAATACACTCCGATAATACAAATTTCGTTTCCTGTTCCATTTCGTTCGTATAAAAATTGTCACCGTATAAAAATAGATACATGGGGATATCTTCCTGACCTATTTTTATTATAGCAGTATATTAATACTCTCGCTTAGTTTTCGAGATACCGGTCATTTTAAAAAATTATCATTTTACAAAATGAGAAATATTTAGAAAACTAAGCGAGATTTGCAAGTCAATTTAAATGTTTTTTTTATTTTGTTTTAATTCGCAAATCAAATCAATCTTTTTTTAATTCGCGAATTAAAAAAAAGAATTATGTTTGAAATGATTTGATTCAATTGAATCTAAAAATATTCCAATGAAATTGATTAATCAACTATGATTTTAAATCCGATTTAAAGAGTTAATAAAATTGATTTACAAAAAGAATTATTTTTTTTTTGCAAATTAACTCAATAAAAATTTATCTTTTTCAAGGTCTTTTGGCAACATGATCGCTACTATTATATTATGTTTGCTGCATTCTGGTATGGTTATCAAAATCAAGGTTTTGGTTGATAAATAGGTTTTAACCATCAATGTGGTCGCTACTCTCATTATTATAGTAAATATTTTATTATTTCATGATTGCCACTTTCTATTTTTTAACATGATTGGCTGTAACCATACTATGGTATCGAAAATTTTGAATATGTAAAAAATATGATAATTATCGAACTATAAAATGCTGCCATCAATCAATATATAATTATAAATCAACTAAAAAATTGTTTTCTTGGGAAAAAAATTATATCAGTTCAGTCACCCATGCAAAAATTATAATATATGATCATTTTCACCTGGGGGGTTTAATTTACGAAAATGCCTTATACATGAAACATTTTAATTTACACTAATAAATTCATTGTCGAAGAAATTTATTGTCAAAAAATTATATATAAAGTTTTTTTAAATTGTTTTTAATAAAAATTATTATTTTTATTAAAATTATTATTTATTTTTTTTTAAATCGGTTTATTAGTAAAATAACGAATTTCTTGTTGAAAAGTACTTAGAATATTAATGAAATATTTTTTTTAAGAAAAAGTCAATAGAACCCAAGATTTTAAATAGATTTTTAGAAATTTTACTGATATAAATATTTTTAGATTCTATGGACGTTTTTTTAAAGTAAAATTCTCAGATTCTGCAAACTGTTTCTTAGATAAACAAACCTCGATTTAAAAATATTCTTAGATTTAGACTTTTCTAGCGGAAATATTCTTAGATGCTGAGGCCATTTTTTTAAAAGAAAAATTCTGAAACTAAGGACTATCTGAATCTTAACACGTATTGCTTTAACTTTCAAGGTAAAGCTATAAGGGAAGCCTTTACTAGGTAATACCTGAAATAGGTCTAACCCCTTACAAAAATTTAGCTGGGTACTTTCCAAAACCGAAAATTAGAATTTTATCCATTAAGCTTATGTCATGTCACCATTTTTTCTTTTATAAATTATTGCCACTACAAAAGGTTTGCCTTTCAACTTTTGGTACAAAAAAAAAAAATGCTTGCCTGGCACAGAAAAAACTAAAATCGAGTTTCAATGAAAATATTTGTTAATACAATTAAAAATTTAATTGAGTTTGGACCAGCGAAAGAATTTGTTATGTTAATTATTTTTGTTTTTGTTAAAATTAATTGAAATTTTTCAATTATTTTTTTAATCATATCAATTAAATTTTTAATCAAAAATTTTCAACATTTTCAATTAAAGTTTTAAACAAAAATCAAATTTTAAGTTGAAATTCCAGCACCAAATCAATTAAAATTTTAATAAATTTCAGATTCAAAGTAATTAAAATTTTAATCAAATTTTCAATATTTTTTTTATTAAATACACATCAAAATTTCCAAATGGTTCATGCGAGTAACATAGTACTTTTAAGGTTCCAATAGCACCACAAAAAATATTTTATCATAACTGGTGCATGCGTAGTCCCATTTTCAAAGTTGAAATACCCAAAAATCCTTAACAAAATGTTAAATAATAAAATGATTTTTTCGCAGATTTTGTTTGCTAAAAATTAAAAATAAATATTCTAGAAAAGGCTGTGGCATCATAAAAGAATTTAAATTAAATTTTTTTTTTTAAATTTTAAAATACATATACCTTTAAAATCTATGATTTTTTTCCTTAACAATTTTTCTTTAAAAAGTCCTTAATATTATATTTTTTTTTAGAAAAAACATTTCTAAAGGAAATATTCTTAAATTTAACGAGCTTTTTCATAGTTTCTAAGAACTTTTCCTTTAAGAAATTTTCTTAGATTATGGATCATATAATGATAATCCAGGAATCATAATATAGTTATGAGGGCCCATAATATGATAACATTTTGCGCATACTATGATTACGTGCGATCATATTATAATAAATTCATTATAACATGAATATTCAATTTTTTAAGCTAAAGATCTTTTTTTATAAAATTTCTTATTTTATTTTCAATATTTCGCTAACAAATTGTTAGCATCTTCAGGAAAACAAAATTTTAATTATTTTGTAAGCATCTTCAGGAAAACAATATTTCAATTATTTTGTTTTCCTGATGATGCTAATAAATTCTTAGCGAAATATTGAAAATAAAATAAGAAATTTTATAAAAAAATCTTTAGCTTAAAAAAATTGAATATTAATATTAAAATAAGATCGAATAAAGTTATATAATTTTCATTATAACATGTTTATTTAGGACCATAATATGGTCATTTTTGAATCATAATATAACTGTAGGGACCATATTATAGTAAAAATATGGTTATTTTATAATAATAATATGATTTTATAATATGGTTGGCACAACCATAAACCCAAAAATATATGATGCTCTTCGAATATGATTGACCTAAAAATATTTTTTCTTTGCGTGAACCAAAAATCGTTCTCGAACAGAATAACAAAACAAATTGTTCAATCGAGTCAAGATTGAATCATTGATATGAAGTGATTATAATTTATTCATAGATTCATAACATTAATAATATGAAATAAAATGAGTTATCAAGCTCTGCATTAAAGCCAATACCTCATTAATATAGAAAATATTAATCTGAAAAATATATCAAAAATAAATTTTTTTTATCAATAAATTTTCAAATTTGAAGCCAAATCCCCCCTGCGGGAAGAAAGGGGTCAGTTGGGAATTGGGACATGTCCCGGGATAGGTGAAAACTGAACCGGTTCCAAAAAACCATATCAAGAGATAGATAAAAAGAGCACCGGTTCCTAAAGTACCTATCACGTGACCGGTTTAAAAGTCACGACATGTCCTTTTAGACCAGTTCTGTGACATGTAACAGAAGGCAATTAACCCTCTCCTAGGACAAGCATATGTTAAAGTGATCGGTCCCCTGACCGGTCCCTATCACAATGAACCGGTCATGTGACATGTCCTGGAATAGGTGCTTTTCCAGCAGGGCCCTTATCTGGCAACACTCTGATGCATACAAACACTATATATACGATGCAATTGATTGCGTGCAATTTTCTTAATTCCCTTTTCAAAGTTGTTTTTTCCAAAGTTATGTCTATTTATACGGTGACTTTAATTGCACGAAAACTTAATGTGAATGAAGCAGCAAAAGAAAAATACATATGAGTGTGAAAGAGAGATACCAAAAACATGCAGTAAAAACGAAAAGGGTGCCTTTTTGTTATCTTTTTTGTATGATTTTTTAAAAATTGCACAAAATTGCACAAATAATTGCATGCAACAAAGTCACATCGGCTCTATGTTGTTATGTGGTTCTCTTTCTTAAAAAAAAAAATTAAGTTATGACACTTTTAATAATATGCGTAATATTAAAACAAATTTTTAATAAGTATTTTTTTTTGTTTAGCGATTTGAGATGCAAATTTGCAATTTAAATAGCTGTAATAAAAGTTAAGATATAAATACGATTTACGATGTAGTTGGGTTAAGTAGTCTGTATCTCCATCACCGTGACGAAGTAGATCTATTGTGCACCCTCTAGTATTTTCCTCAGTTGTTCTCCAGTGCAGCCTTGGGTAGCAGTACAATGTTCTTCACTTCCAGTTTCTTGTATTGTTCCTCCTTAATATCAGGTCTGCCAAATGTGACAAATCGTAGGTATGCAAAGTCAGGACATTTAGCCATTACATGCTCCATGGTCTCCTCATCTTCCATACAATATCTGCATGTCGTATCTCGATCATATCCCATTTTGTTTAGGATGTTATTAGATGGATAGTGTCCTGTGAGTGAGGTCTGTTCATCTGAAGGGCTTCTCTGCTCCTCTTTTCATTGTATGATAAGAACTTCTTTAAATGTTTCAGTGGTTTCTGTTTGTTCCCATATTCAATGGATTTCGTCTTGATCAGATCCGATATCATATTTGTGATGTCCTTTTTCGTGAAACTAAATTGAGGACACGGGCCTATAAATGGCGGTTCCGCACCTAGTCTCGCTTCTTTATCAGCTTTTTCATTGCCTTCATGCCCACTGTGACCGGGTACCCAAATAAGTGTTACCTTATTATTGGTCGCCAGTTGGTTGAGGGCTCTATGGCATTGTAGCACCGATATATGATAATAGATGGGATTTTTCAGGGCCTGGCTATCCGACATTAAGTTTATCTTTGTTCTTACAAGATTCCTATCCAGAAGTTCGGTCGTTGCTGTATAGATAGCATATAATTCTGCAGTAAATATAGTTGAATCTTTGCCCAGAGGTATGTAAATTATGCACCTAGGTCCGTATACACCGGCTCCAACTCCGCTAGAAGTTTTGGATCCGTCAGTATACCAATTCTGTGCATTTTCCTTCAACCATGGGGGATCAAGTTCCCAGTCCTCTCTTGTTGGGATTAGAAACTTTGTATTCTCTTCCTAGTTCAATCACTGGATTTATTTGATCACTACATAGTGTCATGTTCTTTATGGAACGGGCCTCATTAAGGATCTTCCTTCTTTGAACTGAAATATGTTGTGGAGTTCGATTGCTTGCTTTCATTGCTTCTCCCTGTATCGCAAGGTGCAAATGATCCAGGTTAAAAATCATCTCAAGTGATGCAGTTAGAGTCGAACTCATTGCACCTGTTATGTTCAGACATGCTAGCCTTTGTATCTTCGATAGCTTTTGCTGAGCTGTTTTCTGTGTTGTCTTTTCCCACCATATGACCGATCCCTACAATATGCTGGGGAGAATCATTTGTTTATATATCCACATCGACATTTTTGGGTTTAAGCCCCACGTTTTGCCTAGGAGTTGTTTGCTAGCCCAAGATATAAATAAATCAAAATAATATGACTTTTTTTATGTTGTCAATAGTATCAATTCATTATTAATTAATTGATATGATTAAACTTTAAATTGAAATTGAACAAAAAATAAAAATAAAAAAAAAATTTATTGAAATTTTTTGGCAATCATTTTTTCGGTCGGCCCTTAGTGGAGCGGTACAGTATAATTACAGTAGAGCTTGGTTAATTGAGGTGTACCAAAAAAAGTTATAGCCTGTTCCTCTATTTCTAAGGAACACGTTCGTTCGCTTTCTAGTCGAAAGAAAACTGATTTGGGTTTCTCTAACTCTATTTCTATGCGAACGATGACTCGAACGACAAGTCGAATGAAAACGTAACTGTTTTCATACAAAATTTGGTTTCTATATTTCGAACAGCTCGAACGCAAATGTCAAAATCAGTCACTTGCTATTTTTTGTCGAGTAAATATATATTTGATATTTTTAAAAGCAAAATGAAGTAAAAAAGCAATGGATAACAAAAAGTAAGTACAAAATAATACAAATATTTATAGTTTATTAAAATTATAAATTTTAGTTAAAAAAAATTCAACAATGGACCATCCGAAGACGCTTGTATTTTATATGGAAGAAAGGCCTGATTTTGCCAGAAGGACTCTGGTGTTCGGAGCAAACAAATTTTCCGCAGAGGAGGAAAATTTGACCAGAAAACTAAACTCCGTTTCACCCCCTATTACGCTGTTGCTGAGTGGAAAAGGTATGTGTGTATTGTTTGTGGCTTACGTTTGCCCAAGAAACTCATATTTACATTTTTTATTTTACATCTTTTATTTTACAAGGACTTTAGCAGTGACCGCACCGAACAGACAACAGGCAACAGAAAAGCTCTTCAAACAACAATTTCACCCACAACTAATCGGTAACAAAAATTTTCACAAATAAACAGACTTTCCAAATAAAAATTGATTTGTTTATTGTTATTTTTTTTTATTTCATTTGTCATATACAGCTGATCACTGTTAAACAGGGTTGTTTTCGTCTTTAAGCAGGTTAGTAGTATTTTTGCTACTTTTAAAGAAAATTGTAACAAATACTCAAAATATATGATCTGGCATCTCTGTGATTTGTAAATGCGTAAGAAACAAAAATTGACACACGTAAGTCAAGTCGATCGAAGGCTTTCGAAATAGAGAAACCCAAATTGACTCGAATTCGAGTGACTTGCTATCGTTCGACTAGTTTTTCGTTCGAGATCGAGGAACAGGCTATTAAAAAAGTTTTCTTTTTTATTTATCTAATCGACAAAAATTGTTTGTCATTCTTAAATGCTACTGTTTTTTTTTTAATTTTATTGCAAATGATAAAATAAACCAAAATAAGTAATTTTCTTTTAGAATATATAATTTTTTTGTTTTTGTTTTTATGTATATAAATAAATAAACACAAACCCGAATATACGAGATGAAAATACAAACAGAATCATTAGGAAATTGTTGAAAATATTTGCATTATAATATTGTATACCACAAATTAATATAATGATAATGACAAATTTTGCTAATGCTTGTGCTGCGGTTGCAATTGTATTTATTATTAATGACAAGGACAATCTTTATTTTAATTTATTATAATTTAAAATCAACAAGAAATGTAATAAGAAAATTTCAGCTTGACAAGACTAAAATAATAATATTTAGCATATTGTCTAGGTAAATTTCAAATTGACATTACATACTATTCCTTGGTAATTTGTTAAGCAAAGTTGGGAAATGAAGAAATGATTATCTGTACAGGTTGGTTGAAAAGTTCCTGCGCTCACCAAGAGATGGCACTGCTAGCTCCAAACTTTTTTTTTCTCAAGTTGGTATAACTGTCCTGAGAACACATGCAAAGTTGCAAGTCATTCTGTCAATTCTTTCTTTGTTTACAAGCCATTTGAAGTTGACGTGTCATTGATTTTTTTTAAATATGGAAAAAATTGAATATCGTGCAGTCATTAGATTCTTTGTTTTGAAGGGTTTAAAAGCAAAGGAAATTAATGAACAATTGTTAGAAGTGTATAAGGAGTCCTCACCTTCAAAACGCACCGTTGAATTTTTGGCTGGTGAATTTAAACGTCGTCGTACCAGCCTTAAAGACGATCCACACGAAGGACGACCAAAAACTGCAACCACAGCAGAAATCATTGAACAGGTACATAATATGGTTAGTAAAGAGCCAAGTTTGACTAAGCGTGAACGGTTTTCAATCCCACTACTATCTTTTTCCTATTTACATTTTACAAATTACAGAATTTTTAAAGAATATTTACAAATTTTTGTTGCTAATTTCAGAAATCATTTTACAAATTTTTGAAAACCGATTTGCTAAAATTAGCAAAAAATTTTACTAATTTTAAAAACGTGGATATTGAAGGAAATGTTATTTCTAATTAAAACTTACACCTACAAACTTAAATTTCCTTAAAATGTTACATATATTTAAAAAGGTACCAGAAGTGAAGATACCGACTCATGTCTAAAAAGAGGACATCCACTTAAAATAGCACAAAAAAGGTTTTTTAGTTCTAAAAATCCGCCCTAAAAACAATTAAAATTAAACCTTAAAAGTAAAAAAAACTGTCCAAAATATTTTTCAAAACAGAAATTACCAAATTAAAACAAAATGATTAATTCGTTATTTAAAAAATATAATCAAAATTTTTGATGTTCGATAAAATAAATAAATTCAAAGCTTTTTACTAATATTAATAATATTTAGTAATTTTTTTTTGCTGATTTTAGCAAACAGATTTTAAATTCCACTTTACAAAAAGTCTACTAAAATTTAGTAGCGGCTACTAATTTTTCTACTAATTTCATTGTACTACACGTCAGCAGACATGTGTTGCTAAGATTAGCAAAAAATACCGCTGGGCTCAAATTAGCAGAATTTCCCGTAATAACAGCAAAATTTTCAGTTGACATTACAGACTTTTTTTGGTGAGTGTATGAAAAAACTGTTTGGAAAGTTGGTGCCGCACACATTAACAATTCAACAAAAACTGGATCGAAAACAAATTTCTCAGCGTAATTTGGAGCGTTTTAAGCCGAATAAAACCGACTTCTTGCGTCGTTTTATAACTATGGATGAGACTTGGATCTACCACCATGATCCTAAATTGAAACAAGAACGTTTACAGTGGACTGAAGCTGGTTGTTCAGCTCCAAAGCAGGTGAAGTCACAACGATCAGCAAAGAAGGTTATGGTATCAGTTTTTTGGGATGCAAAAGAAATTTTGTTGATTGATTATCTTCAGAAAGGTAAAACAATTAACTCTGAATATTATTGCAGCCTTTTGGATCAGCTGGATGAAAAAATTCGTGAGAAAAGACCTGGTTTAAAGAAAAAAAAAATCATTTTTCATCAAGACAATGCACCTGCTCACAAAAGTGTTTTGACGATGGCTAAATTCAAAGAATTAAAGTACGAATTGCTTGAACATCTACCGTATTCACCAGATTTGGCTCCCAGTGACTACTATCTCTTCAGAAATCTCAAACAATTCCTTCGTGGAAAGCATTTTTCGTCGAATGAAGAGGACATAGCAGCCGTAGACGGTTATTTTGCAGAGCTTCCGGAAAACCATTATAAGGATGGGATAAAATTATTGGAAGATCATTGGAACAAGTGTATTGAGCTTCTAGGAGATTATATTGAATAAAAAAATATATTTCGTAACAAAAACAGTATTCTTCCATTTCGAGCGCAGGAACTTTTCAACCAACCTGTAAGTAAGCAATAAGTGATAATAGTTGTATAGAATCTTAGCCCTGAGCTTATTGGGAATTCAAGGTTAAATAATAAATTGTTTAGAGCTTTGAAATTAATTACCATTGAATTTTGTTGTTAATTTTATTAATTTTTAAATTAATATTTTAACAAATTTAATCAGTTTTGTTTTATGTTTATTGCTGTACGTTTCTGTTATATTATATTAACTTGATCAATTTAGTTTTAATATTCCCACATAACTGTAGAGTAATATGTTAAATGATATTTTGCTTTGTTAAGCATTTTATATAAATTTGTTAACAATTTATGATTAACTCAATTGTCAAACTGGTCATATCAGTCAAACAATCATGTTTAGTAGGTACTTAATATTTGTTATAATAGTAAATATATATATTCCCTAAATAATGTTTCCATCATTCAAAAACATATAATCCCCCCCTATGTATTACAACATAAGTAAAATACAATATGTTTATCAGAGTTTCTCAAATAGAACAATTTTTTTTAATTGCCAATAGTAGATTAGTTTTTTACAACTGATAATATATTCAGAAAATTTAATTATATTCTGTAATATTCATATGGTACACGTGGAGAAAAAACATAGTTGCAACATGATCACTGCTACTATATTATGCTTGCTGCATTCGCATATGATTGTCACAACCAAGTTATTGGTTTATAAATAGGTTCTAACCATCAGTATATGGACGCTACCATCATTATTATTAGGAAATATTTTATTATTTCATGATTGCCACGTTCTATTTTACAACATGATTGGCTGCAACCATACTGTGGTAACAAACATTTTGACTATGAAAAAATATGATAATTATGGAACTATAAAATGCTGACATCAATCAATAAATAATTATAAATCAAATTTAATATGATTTTACAGTAATAATACTGATTTATTGTCATACAAAAAATTGTATCAGTTCAGTCACCCATGCAAAAATTATAACATATGATCATTTTCACCTGGGGGGTTTTATTTTCGAAAATGCCTTGTAAATATAACATTATAATTTACACTAATCAATTAATTGTTGAAAAAAATTATTGTTAAAATAATTCTATATAAATTTTTTAAAAATAATTTTTTTTTTTATTTTAAAAATTTGTTTATTAATTAATTTTTTTTAAAATAACAACTTGCTTGTGGAAGAAGTACTGCGAATATAAATAAAATAATTTTTTATAAAAAAAGTCTTTAGAATCCAAGAGTTATTTTGTACGAAAATGTTTCTCATACAAAATACTAGATTTTTAGAAAATTTTCTGCTAGAAACATTTTTTAATTCTATGGACTTTTTCTTAAAGAAAGATTCTAAGATTCTGCAAGATTTCTTAGATAATAATTTGTATATTCTTAATAAACTTAAGATTCTAAAAAATTCTTTGATTCTGAAGACTGTAAATCGTGAAAACTAGTTAGATTCTAAGGATTTTTTCTAGTAAAAATAGTTTTAGTTTCTAAGGACTTTTTCTACAAGAAAAACTCTGACACTTTCAGGACAATCTAAAAAAATCTTAATAATGTTCTTAGAATCTAAGAATTTTTCAATTAAAAAAAGTCCCTAGAATGTATGTTTTTGTTTTATTAAAAAATCCTTAGAATTTAATAATTTTTTTGAAATAGTTTAGTCCTTAGAATTGAAGAAGATTTTTTTAAAAACTCCTTTATATCAAATTTTTTTTTTAGAAAAATCATTTCTTAAAGAAATATTCTTAAATTGAAAGAAATATTTCCTGGTTTCGAATTATAATATAATTATATTCCCTAAAATATATGATGCTCTTCGAATATGATTACCCCAATCATGTTTTTTCTCTGCGTGTTCATCTGAGGTGTAAGGTATATTCAGCAACTTTGTAGAAAATATAAGCGCAAATATTTTTGTGTAACATTTTAACCCTTTAACTCCTCAACATAAAGGTAATTTTTGCCTCTATTCTAAAAGATCGTAAAAAATGGAATCAAAATTTTCTAGAAAAATGTTGTTCATACAATTTTACTACATATGTCAGAACACAGCATATCCCATAAGTTACCACAAACGATTGGGCGTTCTCTTCAGAACCCCGTAATTTTTTTTTCGTGTTGTACTGTGTAAATCAAGATCTTTGTGCAAAATTCTCATCATGCTGGAGCGTGAAATGCCGATTTAATGTTCTTGAATTAAGTTGCACAATTTCGGCCACATTCTTATCGGTACGCTCGGTGTGACAACGAGGACCATGAGTGTTGTCCACTAGCAATCCAGTTTCACGTACTTTTTTTACAAACTTGCTAAAACTTCTTTTCAACAAACGCACAGTTACGGAAATAAATTTGCTATATTTCCCAACGTAGCTCAAGCGTAAAGCGACTCATTTTGGTTTGGCGGAGGTATGATACAGACTGATATTTAATATTACGAACAGTGTTAAATAAACATATTATTTAAGAAGATACCTGCATTTGGACCGCCCTGTATATACATTTTTTGTTTTTAATGTTCCGAAATTTCAATATTGACTATTTCTCGATTCTAAACCATAAGTGTCGGCCCAGAATAAGAACGCACCATGCAACGATTGTTGCTGTGAGAGAAAACGCGCCCAAAATAACCACGTCCCAGCAAAATAAGAGCTGAGGAAGAAGTAGTTAAACACTCCATCTACTGAACACGAAGTTGTGAAAATTTCGGTGAATCATCAATGATTTTTACATTGGCTTGTCATTGGGAGGAAGTAGTGTGTTTCGGTGCTCTGAAAAATCGATGAGCAGATGGACTTTTTCATTAGTTTACGGAAGTAGTTAAATATAGGGACTACAAAATAAATATATGGTGTGGCTTTTTTTACGTTAAAAATGTGATTTTGAACACGCCATGAATTTTTATGGAAAATATGTTTTCAATAAGGCATTTAATAACTGCAGGAATCAACCATTTTTGGACCAACTAAATAATTGTTTTTTACTAGTAGGGGTTAATATCAACATTTTTGGAAGTTGTTTAAAATTACTTCTTACAAATCGAAAAATTTTCACTATTAACTTCTTTGGATGTTCTGAAAAAGAGATTCGTAAAGAATAACATCCATTTTATTTTGCTGGGGTAGGACGGTGACTGCACAAACTGTCATATTTATTTTTGTATAAACGGTACCGTAGAGATTATTTACTCTCCAGTGTCTCCTTCCCTTACTAACGACTCAATATTTTTTTGGTTTTTACATTTTAATTTTATAAAAACAAAAATAAAAATAAAAAATTAAAAACAAACATACTATAATCGTTTAAAGTACGTTGTTCATTCGCGAGTATACAATGAGAACATAAGAGCAATAGAATATCGTATGCTAACTTTACTCATCATATGGTTTTAAAATGCGAAAACTCTGTTAAGAAAATTAGAATAAAATTAGAATAAAAAAACGCAACGCTCGCCGAGCTTTAATTGACAAATATGGCACGTTGTTGTTCTGGGCCCTCACTAAACCGTACATAAAAAAATGTATTAACCAAAAATGTAGTAATTTTTGTACTCCATTCGAATAATACAACCACTTAAATTTAAAAATTTTCAAAATATAGCCTTGTTGTGCCAAGACCTATAAAAATATAATTCCTTAAATCAATTTCCAAATCTGATTTTAATTTTGACGAATTAATTCGCGAACTAATTTTTCTGATTGAAATATTTTCTACCAGAATCAAGTTGACTTAAAAAATTCTTTTTAAAAATCAAACGAAATAATTTAATTTTAAATCGAATTATCAAATGAACTTTGATTTTATTTGCGATTGAAAAAAAGAATTATTTTGATTCTCAAATGTGATTTGATACGCGAATTAAAATAGTTTTTTTTTTAAATTAAGGTTAATTTAATTTTAAACCCCTTTTTTGGCTTTTTTTATTATAGCAGTATATTAATACTCTTGTAGAGCAAAAATTTTGTCAATTTGTTTTAATTCGCAAATCAATCTTTTTTTAATTCGCGAATTATGTTGGAAATGATTTGATTCAATTGAATCAAAAAAGATTCAAATAAAAGTGATTAAACAACTATGATTTTAAATCTGATTTAATAAATTGATTTATAAAATTTTGAATCAACTCGCTGATTTACAAAAAGAATTATTTTTTTTTTGCGAATTAATTTAATAAAGATTTATCTTTTTCAAGGTCTATTAATACTACCTGTTAATAGACTATTGTCAAATTTTGAGCAAGTTCCGTCATTTACTTTGCGTTTAACAGCTGTTCAAAACATACAATATCGTGGCTTTTTTTAAAAATAGAAAAAAGTGAATTTCGGGTTCTCATTAAACATTATTTTTTGGAAAAAAAACCGTTAATCAAACCAAGGAAAAGCTGAATAAATACTATGGGGACTCTGCACCATCGATTTCAATGGTAAAAAAAGTGGTTTACTAACTTTCGTAGAGGCCTTACAACCACGGAAGATGCCGAACGTTCTGGACGCCCAGTTGAGGTCTCTATACCCAAAACAATTGAAAAAATTCACGATATGGTGTTGGCCGATCGGAGATTGAATGTGTGATAGATTTGTGGAAGACATAGGCATCTCACAGGGCTCAGTAGTTTCAATTTTGAACGATCACTTGGGTATGAGAAAGCTTTCCGCAAGATGGCTGCCTCGTTTGCTCACAATCGACCACCAACGGAATCGTGTGACAGCTTAGTTTCCATGGCAAAAATCCATGAAGTAGACTGCGAATAGCTCCAACGATGAAATTATTGATCAAACAAATGCCTATTTTATGGACCTCGAAAAATCCTGCTGTTAAACGCAAAGTGAATGACGAAACTTGCTGAAAATTTGACAGTAGTCTATTAACAGGTAGTACTTGAAGGGAGCAGTGTTGCATTTCATATAGCTACGAGGGAAGTTCGAAAAGTCACGGACTTATTGATCCGCCCTCGTACTATTTGAAGTAGGACCTTTTTACAAAAAGCTTTAAAATAAAACTTATTATGAGAAACTCTGTAATACACTTATGTATAATAAATGTAACAAACTCTTCATTTGATATGTTTTTGTATTTGTACATAATAGTCTAATATTTATATGTATGTAAGAGTGAATGTATGTGTGAGTGTGTGTGTAAGAGTATGTGTGTGTTTGTATGTATTATTATTATTATCATTTATATTTCTTGACACATCTTTCAATTCATTTATGGTCTATAATATATTTGTCACATTTGTCCTTTCATGTCTTTTTTAGTCAAAAACATTGCTTTGATACTATTAATATTGCTACTGTTGCTTATTTTACTTGTTGTTGATGATAATAAGTATAATAATCATAATGATGATGATGATGATGATAATGATAATGATGATGATGTTGCTGGTGATTTTTTTTGTTTTTATATTTGCTCCATTATACATACATTTTGATATGACATATTTTCCAAGTGGAAGTTTGTGATTTCTTGACATGATTTATAGAAAATCATTTAGTAGACAATACTTAACAGAAATTGTATAGATTTAACTTGTAGGTGGTAATATTAAATGATCAAATGGACAATTTAAGTACAAGAAGACTATACACAAATACAAATAAACAAAAAATTCTCCAACTTGCTACTAATACATTTATACAAATTAATGATTAAATACATTGGTGTGTATGTAGTTTATTTTCTTTTATTTTTTTTAAAGAACATTTACTATAAAGCAAACGACTTTATAAGAAGGGAGATATATTTTTCATAGATAACTAACTATAAAGGCGGTGAGCAGTGATTATGAAAAGAAATATAGTAAATTAGTTTCTATGGTATGTCATTAAGTAATGATATTAATATAGCAGTATCGGAAATAGGGTCGTATGGGATATTGTATATTAAAGAAAAGATATTTCAGTGCAGACAAATGGACATTTATAAGTTTTATTTTCAAGAATACTAGACAAAAAAAAAAAGAAAAAAATATGTGTCAACAAAATGTTTTCAAATAAAATTTATTATTAAACTATAAATTATGTTATTTCTAAGATATT
Organism: Eustalomyia histrio; assembly: GCA_949748255.1. Classification (NCBI taxonomy): domain Eukaryota; kingdom Metazoa; phylum Arthropoda; class Insecta; order Diptera; family Anthomyiidae; genus Eustalomyia; species Eustalomyia histrio. Next base: position 108,974,828 of record OX456527.1, on the reverse strand, counting down.
AATAATTTTTCTAAATGATTTATTTACTGTTGTAAGTGACTAAAAAATTCTTAACTAACTAAGGACACATAGTAGATACTCTAGACATTTTTTAATTAATCAATCAATAATTTATTAAGAAATTTTATATTTGTTTCTTTGCCTTAAAGGCGCCCTCTAGCGGAAATATTGGCATACAAATTTTAAAAACTGACAGGACTTAAATCATAAATAGTTAAAGATTTTTAAATAACTTCTGTATATTTTTTAAGCAAAATCTGTATTCAAAAATATCAGACAATTTAATTTTTTTTTCTTTTAGCGATATTTTTGTTTAAATATCAAAGTTTTAGACCGTTTTCTGAAAATTTCCATATGGCAACCCTAATAATTTAATTTTTAGAAGTGAAGTAAATTAAAACTAGTCATTATTTACGTTTTGAGTGAAACCAGAAAAAATTTCAACATATTTTTGACTTTTCAACATATTCTGTTATTTCTTGATCCAATCGGTCAAATTTTCTTAAATTGTATGAGATGGACAAACTAATTTCTAGCACAGCAACAGCTGTGTATATTCTCAGCGAAATATTAGTCAAAGTACCAAACTTATTTTTTTTTATAATTTTAAATAATTTTTGAAAAGTGTGCCTTTAAAATTTTTTTTAAAAATTAATCCCTTCTCAAATAAATATTTGTCCTCTAAGGATAACAATTTTTAATAGTGAAGTTTATATTTTATAGTTGATCTTTGTTTTGGTTTGAGATCATAGAAAAATTTTTTTCCAAATGAAAAATGTTATTATTTTTTTATAAAGTAATCATGGAGAATACACAGAATGGAATGCATTTTTTGTTCCGCTACGACTTTCATTAGCATTCTTCGTGACCAAGATAACAATTTTTTTTCATAATTTTTTAATTTGCACTTGTAGTAAATATGTTAAGTTATTTTATGTTTTTTAATCCACTAAATTATTTTTATCCATTTAAAAAAATATAAATGAGTTAAGTAATTATAAAAAAAAAATGTGAACATAAATTTAACATTTTGTTCCCTTTGTTTAGTGTTTCAATTCCACTCATTGTCCGTTCCATGCCATTTCATTTTGTTTCCATATCTGGTGATTCAATTTCACTACTTCCCTTTTCCATTCGATTTCAATAACGGTCTCTCAATTTCTCTCATTTTCCGTTCCTTTCTATTTCGTTCCCATTGTCTAGTATACATTTCGTTTTTCAATTTTTGTGTTTTAATTCCAGTAGTTCTTTAAATTTCAGCTTTCTACACTCACCAAAAAAAGTCTGTAATGGCAACTGAAAATTTTGCTGTTATAACAGGAAATTCTGCTAATTTGAGCCCAGCTGTATTTTTTGCTAATCTTAGCAACACATGTCTGCTGACGTGTTGTACAATGAAATTAGTAGAAAAATTAGTAGCCGCTACTAAATTTTAGTAGACTTTTTGTAAAGTGGAATTTAAAATCTGTTTGCTAAAATCAGCAAAAAAAATTACTAAATTTTATTAATATTAGTAAAAAGCTTTGAATTTATTTTCAAATCGAGCATTGAAAATTTTAAATATATTTTTTAAAAAACGAATTAATCATTTTGTTTTAATTTGGTAATTTCTATTTTGAAAAATATTTTGGTCAATTTTTTTTTACTTTTAAGGTTAAATTTTAATTGTTTTTAGGACGGATTTTTAGAACTAAAAAACCTTTTTAGTGCTATTTTAAGTGGATATCCTCTTTTTAGACATCAGTCTAAGGAAATTTAAGTTTGTAGGTGTAAGTTTTAATTAGAAATAACATTTCCTTCAATAACCACTTTTTTAAAATTAGTAATATTTTTTTTGCTGATTTTAGCAAATCGGTTTTCAAAAATTTGTAAAATGATTTCTGAAATTAGCAACAAAAATTTGTAAAAATTCTGTAAATTGTAAAATTAAACAGCAAAAAAAATTTGCTAAATAATAATTTTTTACTAAAAATAAGTACAAAAATAGTAGAGTGGGATTGAAAACCGTTTACAAATTTTTCCACTAACTTTTTTTCTGAGTGTAATCAGTCTGTAGGAGCAGCACTTTCCCCTTTTTAATTCTTCTTTTACCGCGTTCTTGGCAAATATTTTATTTATTTTAATTTATTTAACATTTTGATATTCCAAAAATTATCTTTTCATTGAATTAGCGCATGCTTTAGGAATCATTCATTTCAAATTTCAAGTTTCAAGGCCTGCCCGTCCAGAGGAGAAACTTTTCTCGTTTAAGCCCTTATTTTAATAACACTTTTGGCGAAAAGTTCCAAAAATACTTTATGAGTAAATTACCCCATACTTCCGGGAACAAATATTTTAATTTTCAGCTCTCTAGCCAACAGCGTTTAGACAGGCCATTTAGGAATAATAGCCATTTACCCTTTTGGACCCCCAATTTTTACCACGTTCCTGATCAATGCATGATCCCTTACTACAGTGAATACACGCAGAAAAAAAACATGGTTGAGTCACTCATATTTGAAGAGCATCATATATATTTTTAAGGATTATGATTGTGACAACCATAGTCGTATGATGATATAGTTATCATATTATGATAATAAAATAACCATAATTTTACCATAATATGGTCCCTACTGTTATATTATGATTCGAAACTATAAAAAAGTTTTTTTAAATTTAGGAATATTTCTTTAAGAAATTTTTAGGAATTTTACAAGAAAACTTCTTTGATTCTATGGACTTTTTAAAAACAAAAAAATACTTCAATAAAATTTTTAAATTTTAAGGACTTTTTTAATACAAAAATTCTTAAATTCTAAGGACATTTTTAAGATTTTTTAGATAGTCCTAGAGTCTCAGAACTTTTCTTTTAGAAAAAGTCCTTAGAATCAAGAATATTTATACTAGAAAAAGTTTTTAGATTCTAAATATTATTCATGATGAAAAGTCCTCAGAATATAAGATTTTTTTTCAAACAAAGGATTTAAATCAGTGGCGTCCAAACACTAATACTATGATATTTGCGTTTGTAATAATGAGTTTTTTTTTCAGGGACGGAAAATTCAGTACGTTAGTACTTTTCCATCAACTTGAAAATAACTTTCAAACACACAATGATCAGTCTATGTTTTGTTTATTGCAAACAATGACGGCGATCCCGTATGTTTGGTTTGTAGTTATAATGCTAAACGCAATCACAAATATACCATTAAAGGGCATTTTAATACATGCCAAAAGATATTTTTGAATAAAAATTTAGATAGGGCCAAATTAGTAGATGAACTGAAATTAAAGTTTCAAAAGAAATATTTGCCAATCGACCAATTTCAATATGAAAAAATATCAAAGAAAAGATTCCTTTTGTTGTTGCTCTATAATTAGCCAAGCACTGCAAGCTTTTTGAAGATGGCGTTTTTTTTTTTAAAGATCTTTCAAAAGAAGTATTAAAGTGTTTTGGATTAAATAAATTATACAACTTATAACATTTCGAAATTCAAAATTTCCATCCTTGTATTGTGCCCTCATATATGTTAAAGCTCTCGTCGAAGCTCGCTGTAGGTGAAAAAGCTCTTTTGTAAAAGCTTGCACATTGTGCATATAAGTTGGACGCAACTGCTTTAAATATAAGTTTTATTTTGGAAATACATATATGAATTTTTATCTAAGAAACATTTTGCAGAATCTGAGAATTTTACTTTAAGTCAAAGTCCATAGAATCTAAAAATGAGAAAAATTTCTAAAATTCTAGTATTTTGTATAAGAAACCTTTTCGTACATACCCTGCGGGAAAAGGACCTATCCCTGCGGGAAAAGGACCTATCCCAGGACACGTCACATGACCCGTTCATTGTGATAGGGACCGGTCACGGGACCGATCACTTTTACGTGGGCTTATCCCAGGAGGGGGTCAATTGCCCTCTGTGACATGTCACAGAACTGGTCTAAAAGGACGTGTCGTGACTTTTAAACCGGTCACGTGATATGTACTTTAGGAACCGGTGCTCTTTTCACCTACATCGTGATATGTTTTTGGGAACCGGTTCAGTTTTTACCTATCCCGGGACAGGTCCCAATTCCCAACTGACCCCTTTTTTCCCGCAGGGTAACTACTCATGGGTTCTACAGACTTTTACTTATAAAAAAAATATTTTTTTAATCTTCTGAGTACTTTTTGCACAAGAAAGTCGTAATTTTACAAGAACTTAATTAATAAACTTATATTTTTTTTTAAATTATTATTATTTTTATTGAAAAGAATTAAAAAATATAAAATCTTTATATACACTCTAATAAATTTCTGTTAAAGTTTACCCAACTTATAGTAGGAAACTGTACTCCTACTATAAATTGGGTAAATTTACTCTGTGTGCGTAAACATTATGCGTAAATTGGTACACACATAATGGGTGATTTTACATTGAAAGTGCGTAAAAATTAAATGAAATTTATAAAATAATTCGTGAAGGGTAAATATACGCATGAAATGCCTAAAAATGCATTTCAATAGGCATAAAAATATAAAAAAATATTATATGTTTACCAACGCAATGATTTCAATTAAAACGGCACATAAGATTTTTTATACAAGAATATTTTTATTTTTTTATTTACATAATATTTATATTAATTTAGTAGTATGATTGTATAATGAATAAATATAATACATAATATATTTCGAATGGGCATGTGCAGTGATGGTCATCTTCAATTTAAATTGTAGTGTGCGGCAATATTGTATCTTCTTCTCCGTTTTATAGAGCAACGTTTCCAGGTATATAGATTTGATTTATCCGTAGTTTACACACAATGAGATGTTGTCTTGAAAATATGTTGACGCAATTTGGTTTATTTTAAATTTTATTTCACTTTTTTTGTATGGACGTGTAGTGTTTTGGTATTTGACAAAATCATTTAAAAAAAATTTGCAAAAATATTATATTAACTTTTTTATAATTTCGAAAAATTATTATTCGCTTTTAGCTTTTTTATTTTATTAATATTTTCCAATTTCCAAATGTCAAAATATATATTACCATTCTAAGTTAGTACATTTACAAAATTTGTGCGTAAAATTTGAATTTAACAAAAGAATACTAATTTTAGGCACAAAGTGTTTAATTTTAAACGAATTATGTCTAAAAATACTTTTTGTGTGTATTATTGTATATGAAAGTGTGTACAAAATATTGCTACGCATTTTGTGTGTATATTTATTGAATTTTTGTAATATTACACAAAACTTTACCCATTTTATTGTGGTAATTAATTTTTTAGAGTGTACAATAGAATATTTTAGACAATGAATTTTTTCGACAATAAATTGATTAGTGCAAATTATAATATTATATGTATAGGACATTTTCGAAAATAAAATGCCCCAGGTGAAAATGATCATATATTATCATTTTTACATGGGAGAATGAACTGATTTAAATTTTTTATGAAAATAAGACAGTTTTATTTTATTTCATTGATTCTTGTCAGAATTTTATAAATCCATAATTATCATATTATTTTCTTAGCCAGAATTACTGTTACCACAGTATGGTTACAGCCAATCATGTTATAAAAAAGAAAGTGACAATCATAAAATATTTACTATAATAATGATGGTAGCGAACATATTAATAGTAAGAACCTATTTATAAACCAATAATTTGATTTTGACAACCATACCCGAATGCAGTAATAATCTTTAAAAATTAAAGGAAAAAACCAAAAGGTCCCAACAAATATTAAAAAAATAAGTTATGCCGTTTCATCTTTAATTTATAGCATTAAAAAGTAAATGTTTTTATACCACCCTGTATATATATAAACATTTCTGAAAAATTAATTAAAAAATATGTATTTCAAACGAAGTTTATTTTGGCTGTTGTTTTAATGTTCCCCCCTACCCTTATATCCCCAAAAAAAATTTATAAGATCAATTCGATTAGAAAACATATTGCTGTGTTAATTATTGCCTGTTGTCACTTAAAAGAATCTGCTGGTGAATAAAATTATTAATTTAAAACAGAAAGTAAAATATATTCATCAAAATATATATATATATATATATATATATATATATATGAATATATATATATATATATATATATATATATATAATATATATATATATATATATATATATGAATATATATATCTTTATATATATAATTCTCCTGTACGTGTGTTAGTGACTGCACTCCTCCTTAACGGCTGGGCCGATTTCGATGAAATTTGTTGTGTCTGTTTTATTTGATCCCTGAATGGTTTAGATTCACAATTGACCTATATGGGTACAATGGGCGTGGCACCTCCCATACGAAGTAAAAATGTATTTTTGTATATCTGGAGTACTGTTACAGTGGGAGTCTTCAAACTTTGTGTGAGCTTTTTTTATAATAATACTCATAATCTCCCAAAAAAATGAGTGCCATCCAAGCAATGGGCGTGGCACCTCCCATACGAAGAAAACATTCATTATTGCATATCTGGGGTACTATTAAAGTGGGAGTCTTCAAACTTTGTGTGAGCTTCTTTGATAATAATATTCATAATCTTCCAAAAAATATGGGGGATCCAAGCAATGGGCGTGGCACCTCCCATACGAAGTACAAATTTATTATTGCATATCTGGGGTACTATTATTGTGAGAATATTCAAACTTTGTGCGAGCTACCTAGATAATAATGTAATCCTATTCCTAGGCAGAACAACGTTTGCCGGGTCAGCTAGTATATATATATATCTTTATATATATAATTCTCCTGTACGTGTGTTAGTGACTGCACTCCTCCTTAACGGCTGGGCCGATTTCGATGAAATTTGTTGTGTCTGTTTTATTTGATCCCTGAATGGTTTAGATTCACAATTGACCTATATGGGTACAATGGGCGTGGCACCTCCCATACGAAGTAAAAATGTATTTTTGTATATCTGGAGTACTGTTACAGTGGGAGTCTTCAAACTTTGTGTGAGCTTTTTTTATAATAATACTCATAATCTCACAAAAAAATGAGTGCCATCCAAGCAATGGGCGTGGCACCTCCCATACGAAGAAAACATTCATTATTGCATATCTGGGGTACTATTAAAGTGGGAGTCTTCAAACTTTGTGTGAGCTTCTTTGATAATAATATTCATAATCTTCCAAAAAATATGGGGGATCCAAGCAATGGGCGTGGCACCTCCCATACGAAGTACAAATTTATTATTGCATATCTGGGGTACTATTATTGTGAGAATATTCAAACTTTGTGCGAGCTACCTAGATAATAATGTGTATCCTATTGAAAAAGTCTAACATTCTGAGACATTTTTCCTTTTCAAAAAGTCTCAGACTCCGAGAGATTTTTCCTATAGAAAAAGTCTCAGAATATGATAAATTTTTAGGCAGGACAACGTCTGGCGGGTCAGCTAGTATATATATATATATGTATATATATATATATATATATATATATATATATATATATATATATGCATTGCCCATACTTTGAAGACATCTGTATATACAGCCAAAAAAGTCCCTATAAAATGCGCTGTGTCGAGTAAAATGTCTTCAGAGTAAACACTAGAATAACGAAAAGTTTAAGGACAGTCCCCAAAGTAACAAAATGTCTTCATAGTAACTTGTGGAACGAAAACCCGTCCCCGCAACATGTGCTGTGCACATATATATATATATATATATATATATATATATATATATTATTTTTATATACGTTGAACATACATTAACTTCTTGATTTCAGCTTTAATGAACAATTTATTTTCTCATTACATTTTGTTATCAAATTGTTGGTATAAGTAACAAAGTTGTATTTGTTTTAATGTATATCGACTTTTACTTTGAGCATACAGGAAATTCAGATTAACATCCTGTTTAACTTTATTCATATATAAATATATTTTTTTTTACTTATTCGTATGATATATATTTTATACTAACCAAAAAAAGAAAGCACATTAATTTTCATGCTTTATTTTCATATTTTTTTCTTCTATATTTTGTGTAAAATAATTTTAGATCTTTTGGTAAAGTGTTTTACTTAAGCCTTAAACCGGAATCAGCACACAAGAAACTGTATAATAATATCATTTTTGTTCTGTCGCTTTTTTATTATTATTATTTTTTTTTTTGATGGTTTAAACTCAGCAAACATTTTTAGAGAATTTACAATCTGCTACTATTAAGAAATTGTTAACAATATTTAAAATTTTAATTTATTTTGCCTTATCTGTCATATGAACAAATTTTATTTACATTTTTAGAATTCTAATTAATTTTATTTTTGATCTTATGTATAAACTCAATAGAATTAATTTCTATTTCTTTGTGCTACAGATTTTAAGGACTTTTTCCTATAAAAAAAACTCTCAGATCGAGAGAACATTTTCCTATAGAAAAATTCTTAATTTTCTAGGATTTTTGCTGAAAGAAAATCCTAAGAATCTGACAACTTTCTCCTAACGAAATGTCTTTAAATTCTAAGGACTTTATCCTTAAGGAAATTTTCCAGATTCAAAACATTTTTTCCTATAAAAAAACATCAGTATCTGAGAGGAGTTTCCTTTAGGAAAATATTCAGACTTTAGAACTTTTTCTTAAAGAAAGATTTTCCTATCCTTCTAGAAAACCCGAATGATTCTTAGGTCCATATATTATAGAAAAATTATCATATTCTGACGATATTATCCCAACTATTCATTTCTAAAGGATTTTCAATGGTCAGTAAATTTTTTATGCCAAAAATTTCTCAAAATATAGGGCGAAAGGACAAAAAAGATCACAATCTAAGAGTTTCTTCGGGAGAAAAATTTCTCAGAATCTGAGAATTTTTCTAAAGAAAAAGTTCTTCAAAATTCATGTTAGATTTCCTCCGGTTTTAAGGAATTTTTCAACAGAAAAGGTAGTTTTTCTGTAGGAAAAAAATTATTTATTTATTTTATTAAACATATAATTACAAATTATATTTTAATACCCTAACCGAGCACTAGCAACGAAGGCCTTCAGCTCGTTGTAGCGAAAACAGACCAGAGCCTCTGGTGGGAATCGAACCCACGACCCCCGCACTGATAAGCTAGCACGCTACCAACTAGCCTACCGGGGCGCTCTGTAGGAAAAAAGGTTATCGTGGTTATAAATAATTTTTTTTTGCAAAAAAAAGGTCATTAATAAATTTTCCTATAAATCCCTCGAATTCCAAGAAAACCATCAGATTGTGAGGACTTTTGCTTAAATAATAATTCTTCGATTTTTGGGACTTTCTTCATTAGAATTTGAGACTTTTTTTTAGGAATAAAGTCCTCGGAAAAAGTATTCATAATCAAGCAATTTTCTCTAGCTAAGAGTCTTTGGAATCTTAAGATTTTCTTGTAGCAAAAAGTTCTAAAAATCCGATGATTAGGAAAAAAAAAAATGCTCGGAAAAAGTATTCAAAATCAAGAAATTTTCCCTAGCTAAAAAACTTCAGAATCTTATGGTTCTGAGGCTTTTTCATGGGAAAAACTCCCTATAATCTGAGGATTTTTATGTAGAAAAACGGTCTCAGAATTTGAAGGATTTTTGCAGGAAAAAATCCCAAGAATGTCAGGGTTTTTCTATAGGAAAAATTTAACTCTGAATCGGTTGGTTTTCCATAGAAAACAATTCTCAGAATCTCAAACATTTTCTATAATAAAAAGTTTTTGAAACCTAACTAATGGGTCTTCTTTATAAAATTCTAAAACATCTGAGAATACAGGCAGAGAAAAAACATGTTTGCAACATAGTCACTGCTACTATATTATGCTTGCTGCCTTCGGGTATGGTTTATATATAGGTTCTAACCATCAATATGGTAGCAACACCATCATTATTATAATATGATATTTTTTTATTATGCTGACAAAAATCAATAAATATTTAATTATTAAATAAAACATGACTTTGACATTTATAGTCACAATACTGTCTTGTTTTTATTATATCAGTTCAGTCACCCATGTAATAATGATAATTACGATCATTTTCATCTGGGGGGTTTTATTTCTAAAATGCCTTATACATATAACATTATAATTTATACCAAGGGTGTCCAAGCCGTATGCTCTTGATGCTTATTTGTTTTTGTAAATGCTCTTAGCTATAGGCTGTGTGTTTTAATACACATAGAGCACTCAGCAATAGCACACCATGACGATGCCGCTCACGTAGTAAAAAATGTTCTCTTGGTTTTATATGGGCAAATTACAAAGGTTCAGCATCTTTTCAAATTGTTTTTTTTGCGATTCCAATTGAATTTCTTTGCAAATCCAATTAGTTTTTAGCAGATTTCCCAATTGGATTTGAAAAAAAGTTTTAAAAACAGGGAAATTTTTGCAGAAATCAGGGAAATTTGCTCAATTTTCCCCTGTTTTCTCAAAGTTTCCGAGCCTTTGTATTCTGTATAAAATTTTATTTGGCCGCTGACGGCGTTGCAATCTCTATACTTATTATTCCTCTATGGCAATAGCAACACGAAATACACAAACAACATTGCCTTATTAGATTTTTTCATAGAGGAAGAATAGTATAGAGGATGCAACGCCGTCAGCAGCCAAATAAAATTTTATACAGAATACAAAGGTTCGGAAACTTTGAGAAAACAGGGGAAAATTGAGCAAATTTCCCTGATTTCTGCAAAAATTTGAGTAAATATCCCTGTTTTTAAACCTTTTTTCCAAATCCAATTGGGAAAGCTGCTAAAAACTAATTGGATTTGCAAAGAAATTCAATTGGAATCGCAAAAAATCCAATTTAAAACAAGTAAGAGCGGCTAAATTCGGCTATGCCGAATCTTATATACCCTTCACCATGGTTGGGAAAAAACTGAAGTTTATATATGGACATATATGGAATGGACAGATTTATATACAGACGCTTTTAAGAGGAAATTAACCATTTAGTTTGGAGATAAAACTTGGACTCGGGAATATAGGTACTTTAAAAAAATTTATGTTTTGGGCATAACTTTTTTGTATCTGAACCGATATTTCCGAGTTTTTCAGCAAATATGTTATACTAAAGATTTTCGATCTTTTGCTATATAAGACGTATCCATAGGTCATAATACAGCTCTAGAATAGTGTTTGTTGTTTGTGTATAAAAGGTGAAGAGGTGAAAGAAAAGAATTTCAACAAATCGTTAAAAGAAATCACTACAACTGCATGTGTTTTATTTCTACAAAATAGTTTGATTTAGCTGGCAAATTTACATTTGGGATTTTATTTCGCTTTTTTATTAGAAATATTTGTAATTTCTTTAGCTTAATTTTAAAAATTTGAAGGAAAATAGTTTATAATTTTTTTCATAAATTATTATAAGTTATGATCTAAAATAGTTGCACTCAAAGGTAAATTATGTATAAAATTTTCTTAATATGTGAGAAATAAAATGGTTTAAAAATCTTTTTATAAATTCTTTTAAATCGGAGCAAAAAAAAAAAGAAATAAAACCGTTTGTATTTTGTTTGTATCAGAGGGTTTTTATAAAAATTTTGATGTTTTTAGCCTATTTATGGATTATTCAATTATTAATATAAAATTTTATTTAAATTAATTATTAAATGTTAAAAAAAAAAACAAAAAATAAACAAAAAAAAATCTTAAGAAAATAAAAAAAAAAATGTACAAAAAAAAAGTGAATTGACCTGACCGAGATTCGAACCCGCGGCCTTTCTCTAAGGTATTTGTGACATAGCGTCAAGACAACTGAGCTATTGAAGCTCACACAAAATCATCGTCAATAGAGGTACATATATAAAAGTCTTCGTTCATTAGAGATTTGTTTAGTTTTTATTTAAATGACAAATCTTTGTATGTGTGTTGTTTGTGTATAAAAGGTGGAGATGAAAGAAAAGAATTTTAATTATTAATATAAAATTTTATATAAATTAATTATTAAATGTTAAAAAAAAACCAAAAATAAGCAAAAAAAAAAAAATCTTAAGAAAATAATAAAAAAAAATGTACAAAAAAAAAAGTGAATTGACCTAACCGAGATTTGAACCTCGAACCCCGCGGGCTTAGAGAAAAAAAGTATTTGTGACATAGCGTCTAGACAACTGAGCTATTGAAGCTCACACAAAATCATCGCCAATAGATGTACATATATAAAAGTCTTCGTTCATTAGGGATTTGTTTAGTTTTTATTTAAATGAAAGAAAAGAATTTTAACACATGGATGTGTTGTTATGCTCAAAATTCTACATACATATTAAACAAAGGGATTTTACTGGAAAAATTAGAGGTAGTCCTGGTTTTTTGCTAATATCTCAGCCATTTATTAACCGATCTGTCTGATTTTTAATAGCAAACAGAAATGGATCACATGTAACAGAAATAAAAAAGAATCAAGTCCTCATCACGTCTGGGTTCTTCGGAAAACCCATTTCAACACACAGACGGACAGACGGACAGACGGACATCGTTAAATCAACTTCGCTCTTCATAAGGACCCATAATATATATACTTTATAGGGTCTAAGATCAATATTGTAGAAATTACAAACGGAATGACAAACTTATATATACCCTTCCACCTGCTGAAGATGCTGAACCTTTGAAATCTGCACATACAAAACTAAGAGAACGTTTTTTACGACGTGAGAGACATCGTCATGGTGTGATTTTTTTGTCGTTCTTCACTGTATACACGCAAGTGCAAAGCAATAACACTTTCGTATGCTTTGCTGGTAAACATTGATGACAGCGATCACACCATGTCGATGTCTCTCACGTAGTAAAAAACGTTCTCTTGGTTTTTTATGGGCAAATTACAAAGGTTCAGCATCTTTTTAAATTGGTTTTTTTGCGATTCCAATTGAATTTCTTTGCAAATCCAATTAGTTTTTAGCAGCTTTCCCAATTGGATTTGGAAAAAAGGTTTAAAAACAGGGATATTTACTCAAATTTTTGCAGAAATCAGGGAAATTTGCTCAATTTTCCCCTGTTTTCTCTCAGTTTCCGAACCTTTTTATTCTGTATAAAATTTTATTTGGCCGCTGCCGGCGTCGCAATCTCTATACTTATTCTTCCACTCTATCATTGGTTCCAAATCAAATTTTCACAACACCGGAATCAAAATCACTGCTTCTTTTTCTCTTCTTTTGCTATTTTTTTTTGCTGGGTATGCATATAACAAGCAAATTATATTTCCAGCGCGGCGCTTTTTTCAGCGTGTATGGACTTTTCGTTAAAGTAAATTTCTCAGATTGTGCAAACTGTTTCTTAGATAAAAATTCATATATTCTGAATATTCTCATATTTTGAATAAAAAATTTTTAGATTCTGATTAATTTTCATCATGAAAAATACTTAGATGCTAAGGACTTTTTCTAGTAGAAATTTCCTAAGATTCTAAGGATTTTTTCTAAAAGAAAAATTCTGAGACAAAGGATTATCTAATAAAATCTTAAAAATGTCCTGAATCTAAGATTTTTTTATTAGAAAAATTCCATAGAATTTATGTTTTCTTTTTTTATTAAAAAAAGTCCTTAGAATTTTAAAATTGTTTTGAAGTAATTTTTTTTAAAAAGTCCCTAGAATCAAATAAGTTTTTTTTCGAAAATGTACTTAATATCAAATTTTTCTTTAGGAAAAAAATTCTAAAAGAAATATCCTTAAATTTAAAGATTTTTTATAGTTTCGAATCATATTATAATTGTAGGGAATATATTTTGGTAAAATAATGTGTGATTTTATTATCATAATATGATAAAGATATTATAGAACGACTATGGTTGGCACAATCATAATCCCAAAAATATATAATGCTCTTCGAATATGATTGCCCCAACCATGTTTGTTCTCTGCTAGCAATTAATTGGGTAAGATATACATATATTTAATTGTTTTTAATGTAATTTTGACTGTCAACATTATTGTTAATATTTTGTATATAATCGAAATTGTATGGAAACACCACTGAAAACATGGAATTCTCGTAAATAATATTATGATATTTTTCTTTTTTCAAAAATTTATGATAGTGGTAATGGTTTTCAAATGAATTATTTTCTGCGTGTGCTTTTCCTAATTTTAACTGAAAAATTTTGCTGGGATTCATTTGGTTTTTGTATGTTGTGCATATGTATTTAATATTCGTATATATTTATATGACAAATGTTTGGCATATGGTCTCAAAACATGATAAGTATGCTTGTTATTTTCGGCTCTCCTTTATGGCATACATGTTAATAACATATTTGAAGTTGTGGTAGGGAATAAATTAAATTTTTTTTTTAGGGAAATTACTCACACTATGTGTGCAATTTTTTCAAATGCTAAATTATACAAACATATTCAGGTAATTCCCTTGTTTAGCTTTTAATATAAAGATAAGAAGTTGAGCTTCAAGTTTTATTCGTTTTAATAAATTTAAAAAGAAAATAAGTAAATTAAAATAATTGCATAATATTTCAAATATTTTGTAATCCTACACATTTTGAGTAAATTTTTATAGACGTCCTTTCTGGGTGTAAGCGATTTTTGTCAGTTAGTTGAAATGCAACATATATCCCCCCTTTATGAGAAAATAAATTTCTGATTTAAAAAAATTGATAAATGAATACTATTTAAATAATTTATCAAGAACAAATGGTGATATTAAGAAAACATGGAGGTTTTTAAATAATGAACTTAAAAGAAATCAACAAGCCCCACAAGATATTATTTTACAGGATGGTACCGATATGATAAGGCAATGAATTTCAATAAATATTTTGTTGATACTGTTGAAAATATACGTAGCAATATTCCATATTATCCAGGAGATAATATCAATAATCTAAGAACGTTGAGGCCACTTAGAACAAGATTTGATCTTCAGAGAATAAACGGAGTATATGTTGAGAATATTTTAAGTTCGTTACCAACCAACAAAAGTTCGGGTAGCGATTATATTTCTCCAAAAATGCTTTTATGTAGAAGAGGGAAAGTTTCAGAAATATTATCTGCATTATTCGGTAGTATGTTGGATAACGGTAAATATCCCAACGATTTAAAAATTCATAAGATTGTTCCTATACCTAAAGGTGTTGGTGGTTCTAATAAAATTTACATGTTTCGCCCAGTCTCTATTTTGTCAGTCATTGATAACGTGCTCGAGGAGATTGTATTTAATCAGTTATCAGAATACTTACATAATAACAAAATTTTGTTTGAACATCAATTTGGATTTCGCAAGGGTTCCGGAACGGAGGATGCAATTGTGAACGTTGTGGACTACATTTGTGGGGGATTTGATGATGGTTTTGGTGGTGTTGCTGCTGTATTTTTCAATTTATCAAAAGCTTTCGACTTAATTGATCATAATATATTGAGTAAAAAACTAATTACAATTGGTGTGTCGAATAACGCTATTGAATTAATAAACGACTACTTGAAAGATCGTAAACAATTTGTTCAGATTGGAGAGGCTAAAAATTCGCTGCTGCCGGTTAAATGTGGAGTACCTCAAGGTAGCGTACTTGGTCTACTTTTATTTAAAATATTCGTAAACGACGTAAAAAATATTCCTTTTAACCGAAAAGCTGTTTATGTTTGCAGACGATATATGTCTGCTTTATTGTTATAAGTATTCACGAGTGTTGCAAACGCAAATTGAGTATGATTCGTCATTATTGGCTGAATATGTTAGAATCAATAAGCTAATGTTAAATGCATGTAAAACTAATTTTATTAGATTCAAACCTTACTTATTAAACAACGATCCAGTTATGACAGTTCATATCGATGGCATTCCGATAACGGAGTCTAGTTCTGTAAAGTATTTAGGTATGCAGTTTTCTTCAAATTTGCAATGGAATGATCATATTGATGCAACAATATCCAAAATATCCTCGGCTGTCGGTGTTTTATATAAATTAAAAAATAAATTTAATTGTCATAAGAAGATGCTTATATACCAAAGCTTGATTCACAGTCATTTGACATATCTTCCATTAGTTTATGGATATAAAAATAATGCTTCCTTAAAAAGTCTCCAGTCGGCACAAAATAAAGCGCTAAAGTTAGTATTTAACTTGCCAATTACCTTTCATTCCTGGGATCTTTTTAGAAATTTTGCTACTACTATTCTACCTATAAGAGGCTTATACAAGCTGCAAATATTAAAATTTGTTTTTAAAGCAATCCGAGGGTTAGGATATTCATCGTTACAGTTTCAGCGGAATGAACAAGGTACGCATCGCCAAACAAGGCAGAGTCAACATTTGACCACAACGAGATGTCGTCTTTAATTATCTAAGCAACGTATTTGTTTTGCTGGTCCAAATGAATTCAACAGTTTACCTGATTTACTGAAAAATATTTTGATCCTCACAAGTTTTAAAAGAGAACTTAAAAGCTTTTTATTAAACGACATTGAAACACTTCTTACGTAAAATTTAGAAGAAAAAAATCTCACTTTGCTGCTTGTAAATATTTGTAATATAAATAATGAATATGTAAGTTATGTTAATAACTATAAACTTTTGTAAATATTAAATAATTTTATGATATACTGAATTTACACTAGTTGCCTTTATGCCTCTCTAATGCCATTATGGTGCTGAGGCTATTAACAAAAATGTTATTATATTTATACTTTTTTGAAATAAAAGTTTCATAATAAAAAAAAAAATTCAAATTATTGATTGATAAAATGAAGGATTTTCAAACACTTGCCCTTGACCGATTTTCAAAATTTTATTTGTTAGAAAGTTTGTTATTTAAATAATTTTAATTTTTTTTTTAATTTCAACCCACACTCATGTTATAAAAGTTTTGTATTGCATTTTAGAATATTTAATTAGTTAAAAAATCATTTCATTACATAGTTTTATAAAATTCTGACAGATTTTTGTCAACTTTTTTTTTCTATGTTTGTGGTTTTCAAAAATTTAGGTCATCAATCATTTTTATAAAAAAAAAAAAAACGAAACGACATGATTTAACCGTTAAAAATCATAGCAAAACGTACAATAGTGATGCATTTGTACATTTAACTTCATTCATAACATACAGCAAAAAATACACCAGACGAAAAAATTATAAAGTACAGAGATATTTTTTCCGATTTTGCCAAAAATTTTTCTTAATCGGGATTTACTGTTCTAGCAATTCGATTAGTCGTAGTTAATCTTATTAAATATTAGCCCTTTTATTATATATGAGCTGCCCTAATTAAAAACAAAATTCTCTACTTGCAGGGTATATAAAGCGAAATTACAAGCAAATCGAGTTTCGTTACCTGCAGCCGTAAAGATAATGCATCATTAATCCAGTGATCGGCACTCATAGCCCTCAGGGGCTGAACACAATCGGCAATTCACACGTATACTACACGAATGTAAACAAATCTCACAGCAAAGAGAACAAAAAATACAATTATTTCATTCAGTAGTGCGCTAACTTTCAACAGAGCATGTATATGCCGCTTTGTTGAAGATATAAAGTACACTCTAAAAATTTGTTTTTTTTTATTATAGGTATTTCTTTTATTTTAGTTATTTATTTTGTTTTTCGTTTACATTTTAAATTAAAAATGTGTAACGTTGAATGGGAAGATTTTTTTTTATTTTCTTGAAATATTTTAAATGAGGCAGAGTGCTTTGTGTGCAATCAAAAAATTATTATTATCATTATTATGAATTATTTTTATTTTTTATACTAGAGAAAACAAAAAATGAACTATTTTAATTCAGTGAATATGGATATACTCTTATCGATTAATTCATTTATAAATTTATTCATTCATTCTTTTATCTAGAAAGATAAAATAATTTCTTACGGTGTAAAACACCAATTCACACATATTCTCTCTTTCTGCCGACCGCTGCATTAATCCCTCTCTCTCTTTTTAGCGAATGTGTGAATAGCCTTCAGCGAGTATCACATTTTTACATCCTTCGATTGTCCTTGAATGAAATTTCTACCAGGAGGTGTGTCGTACCGAAGTCACCTATCTCGACAGCCCTACAGACATGGGTGTTCTTCTTATTTTTAACCCATTCCAACTTAGTTTTACCCTACGAAATCCTGGAATATGATGCCTGTATCTTTGAACGAGATTTTCACCAGGAGGCGTGCCTTACATAGGTCACATCTTTTAACAGCCCAACGGACAACCCTTGAGTATCCTTTTACTGAGGCGAAAGGATCCTAATTATTTATGTGGGATATCCTCTGGGGCACTCAAGTTTGTAGGAAAAGGAGGCGGGATACAATTACACCTCCTAATTTCCAGGGTTTTAACATTGTACCTGGGAGTTGTTCTGCATAGAAAACTCTGCTGGGGTAACCATATCGAGAGTAGGATAACTTAAGTTACCGTGTGTGGGTAATGTGTAGAAGAGCAGTATGCTATAAATGGGGATTGAATCCAAGAATGACCCACTGGCATAGCACAAGTGTAATTAGACCAATAATGACATATGCCGCTATGTAATGTGGGAAAACTCCAATGGGTTCAGCTGCTATGTTGTTTGGGCATTAGCGACTTGATTTGATCGACATCTCTAGCATAGCTCAGTATGTCAGCCATTTTTGGGTGATCATAAAGGGCGAATGAACCTTCCTCTTTTCGACCTAACCTAACCATCCTTATAACTTTATGTCAGATGGCCTCTAATCCATTTTAATTTCAACCAGGACGTGTGTCGTAGAGTCCTGGAAAATTCTTTGGGTGCCTAGAGCATGATTTCTACAAGATCGTGTGCCGTACCCAGGTTACCTCCCTATATGTCAATAGAGAATCTCGGATTACCCTGTCTGTATTCTTGAACAAGATTTTCACCAGGAGCTGTGCCGTAGATAGGTGACCTTTTTTTTAAAAAGCACGAAGCATCCTAGGGGCATCTTGGAACGTGGTGTCAATAAGGAAGTGTACCATACGGAGTTTATATAATTTTAATCTCTCTTTAGGCAATCCTGTAAGTGGCCTAGAAATTAACCACCAGCAGGAAGAGTCCTGTACAACAATACCCCCCTCACTATGGAAGAGGTATCACGAGTGTTTCACAAAGGTACGAGGGCGGATCAATAAGTCCGTGACTTTTCGAACTTCCCTCGTAGTTATATGAAATACAACACTACTCCCATGAAATAACACCTGTTAATAGACTACAGTCAAATTTTGAGTAAGTTCCGGTAAGGCTACAACGAAAGTCAGTAAACCCCTATTTTATCATTGAAATCGATAGTGCAGAGTCCCCATAGTATTTATTAAGCTTTTCCTTGGTTTGATTGACGGTTTTTTTTTTTTTTAAAATAATGTTTAATGAGCACTCGAAATTTACTTTTTTCCATTTTTAAAAAAAGCCACGAGGTTGTATGTTTTGAACAGCTGTTAAACGCAAAGTAAATGACGGAACTTGCTCAAAATTTGACAGTAGTCTATTAACAGGTGGTAATTGATGGGAGCAGTGTTGCATTTCATATAACTACAAGGGACGTTCGAAAAGTCACGGACTTATTGATACGCCCTCATATCGGAGGCAGACCTGCACGTATACCCTGGCTAAGGGGCGTACCACTCTTACTATTTCTCTTGGTGTATTCTTGTGATTAGACATAAGACAATAAATTAAATAAGTTTTATAACGATTAACGAAAACTTTGCCTTTTCTCACTGAATTTATATAAATCCTACCCCCCGAGCTTACCCTAGCAAAGGCGGAAAAACTCGTCGTTAGAATGCCCTTATTAAGTAACATTTGGAAATATTGCCAGGACCCTCCCAAAACCTTTTGATGAAATTTAAAACTACCTGTCTCACTTTTTCGGTGATCTTGGGGGTGAAATAGGGTCCAGAAACTCGGGTTATCAAGTTGTTCCAAACAGTAGCAAAAAAATACGCTAAAAAATTTTAAATCCAAAATATCAAAAAAAAAAAAAAACATTGCCCATCTGGTGAAATTAAATAAGGAATAAAATAAGTGAATTCGGCAGCCATAGCAGTCCCCAATTTTTTTTTTTTTTAATTTTTACATTAACAAATTCAAAAAAGCACAAAAATATTTAAAAAGTTATACCCCTCTAATAAGCGATTAGCAATGTAAATAAAATCCATCTTGACCTTAAATTAAAATGAAAAAATGTTTTTCCTTTTAAATTTATTCGTCTAGTGTAGTTTTTATTTTTTGCTATAAAAAATTTTCTAGAGAATCCTTATCTGCTATTGGATTTATTTTACGCTTAATTTTCTGTAGATCGAAAAGTAAACAGCGTCAAGAGGTTAAATTGGACATACCTTGACATAAGATATTGTTTATTTTGCATTTAAATAACGGGTGGTTAAATTTTAAGGGCCGATGTTGAAAGTGAACCACACCTAAACTTCAAGTTTTTTTTGCATTTATTTTGACATTTCTCAATTTCAGACTAACTCAATTTGAACCATGGAAAGATACACAATTGAGCAACGCGTTAAAGTTATTCAGGCTTATTATGAAAATGGGCGTTCAAATCAAAATGCATTTCGTGAACTTCGTGGTTTTTTTTTGGTCAGCATAAACTCTCAAATGTGTCCATAAGCAGGAGAATTGTGGGCAAATTTCAGCAAACCGGGTCTGTGAAAACACTTGTGCATGCTCGCCCAGTTCGTTCTGCGGAAAACATTCCTGTTGTTCGCGATAGTGTGTCATGGGGTCGGTCAAGCATTTACCGTGACTGGTGTTCGCTATCGCGGGATGATAACAATTTTATTGTGGCCAGGAATTGAGGATATGACCCTAGACGATATGTCGTTTCAACAGGACGGTGCCACTTGCCACACAGCTAACGAAACAATGGCTCGTTTGCGCGTCAAATTCAATGGCCGTGTTATCTCACGTGTTGGCGATGTCAATTGGCCGCCAAGATCATGTGATTTGACACCGTTGGACTTCTTTCTTTGGGGTTATTTGACAGAAAAGGTGTACGTCGATAAGCCTGCAACAATTCAAGAGCTAAAGGATGAGATAATTCGGCACATTAATGGCATAGAACCTCAATTATGCCTCAGCGTCATCGAAAATTTGGACCATCGGATGGAGGTGTGCCGCCGAGGTCGCGGCGGTCATTTGGGATATTTTGTTCCATACATAATTGAACCATACTATATTATCATAATAAAAAGAAATGACAATAATTTCCTAAATAATTTGTGTTTTATTTAAAATCAACATCGGCCCTTAAAATTAAACCACCCTTTATATTCCGCAATATTCCAAGCCATGTTTATAATTACTATCTCTTGTGCTAAATTTAACTTCTATAGAAAAATAAAAATCATTTACAAAAAGAAATTCCAACAAAAGATTTTATTGTTGGAATAAAGGCGTTAAAAGTGTAATTGTGGTCAAGAGAAAAAATTATGGTTAAAACTAAAATAAAAGAAAAAGATAGTAAAAAGAAAAGGAAAACAATATAAAACTTTTATACATAATAAGAAATTAAATTACTGAGAACAATAAATAAATGAAAAATTATCATATTAATATTGACACTATTTTGCCAAATAAACTTTTTCTAGAATAATATCAATCAATAAATCATTTGATATTATAATAAAATTTTCTTAAAAACAAAGTTTCATCATATTTAAAATTAATTAATATCCTATCATAATTTTGTCATGAAAATCCGTTAGCACTCTTCTTTATTCCTCCACAAACTGCATTTCCCAATTTAATTGTTTAAACTTTTTTATATAGCATTTCCATTTTCATGTTATACTACTTTTTTGTTTGACAATAAAGTTGTCAAATGTTTTTGAAATACAATCATAAAGTTTTCAAACTGTCAAAAGCGTTTTGTAGCAATATGTCAACACAGCACAATATACAATACAAAAAAAAAAAGAATGAAAACAATATTTAAACTATTATATCCTTTAACTCAAACTGAGTGTATAACATCCGTCGTCTATAAGATCAGGAAATATCTGAACATGTGTTTTTCAACCATGAACAAGGAAAATATCATAAATGACAATATGATTGAAGTATTAGTTGTCAAAATTAGGTGGAGTGGGAAGGAAATAAAACTATAGTTAATTAATAATGTAGTAATAATAAGGAAATTAGGTAATAGTGATGAGTAGTTTTTTTTTTTTGACATACGATAATTAGTAATTATATAATAAAAAAAAAAAAAAAAACATCACTATTGAAGCGCGATTTAAAGGATTTTTGATAACGATATAAATTTTAACCTTTAAATGTCGTTTGCTGGGTGTTGTAAGAAACTTTTAACCGCATAGAAGAACTTTTTGCTAATAGGGGGTAAAAAATAATTAGTTACCCATATGATTACGAAGAGGCTAATAATAATTGGTGTTGCATATACTTAAATGGATTAATTGATATAAAAAAATACACATACAAATTATTTATCAAATATTGATTTTTATGTTACACATAATAATGACTCTAAAAACCGACAAATTTATTCAAATCAATTTGTCAGTTTTTATAGTCATTATTTTATGTTAAATTGTAATGCATTATGTAATCAATTATCGGCAACTCATTACTTTTTGTTACCAATTAATGCGTTACATTATACATTACTTTGTAATGTATATAGTCATATGTAATGTTTCTAAATAATGCTGAAAGTAAGGAATATGTCTTACTTACTAATGCATTATGTAACCAATTATTGGCAACTCATTATTTTATATTTCAAAATAAGGCTGAATATAAGGAGTAAAAATTACAAAGAAATGCATTATTTAACCAATTTTCGGTAACTCATTACATTATGTTTCTAAATAATGTTGATGATAAGGAAAACGCATTACAAAGTAATGCATTTTCGGTAACTCATTACTTCATGTTGTAAAATAATGATACGGATAAGAAGTATATATTATAAGGAAATGCATGAATCTATCGCTCCTATTACGAAAGTCTTCCTGGAGTATCTGACAAATTAAGAATATTACTACACAGTTTTTGCAACATATCACTAACTAATTCACTAAGCGACACACTGTCACCAACCGACTCACTGTTGTCCAGTAAGACAACATTTATAGAAATTTTTGAAGGGAGTGGCAAAAAATAGGAAAATTCTGGAAAGACCTGCCTAAACACCTTTGGCTGGAAACCGGAAATTTAAAACATGTGTTCTCTGGAGCATACGTCAGTTCACTAATAACGCACTGTTGTGTACATTTCGTCTGAAACGTGAAAAAAATGAGGGAAAAAATGAAGCAATCTTCTTCTTAACCGCCTAACCACCAAATCGTTGGGGATATACATTTGAAATTTAAGTTATGCGCTCCCTGGAGTGTTAGCTTATTCAGCGATAAGGTATTTTTTTTATGAATTTTTGTCAGGAAAGTTGAAAAAATGGGGATTAAAAAGAGGAAAACTGTCCCCATTAATGGCCTATTTAAACGGCTTTTTATATTCCCTAAAGTATGAGCTAATTCACTGATATTATAATAATCCTGATAGAATGTGAAAAAATAGTGATGAAAAAGGTGAAAAATCTTCCTTGTTCCCGAGAAAAAATTTTACTCAATTTAAATTGTAAAAAATAATATTTAAATTAAAAATTTGTGCTGGGGTCTTTAACTGATAAGATCATTTTTTAAATTTTCAACATCATGTAAAGGTTTTAACCGCTTTAACCAGACAATTGGAATTAAAAATATATTTCCCCTGGGGAAGTCTAATTTACTGATACATACTTTTTGGAATTTCCAATAAGAAGAACGTGGAAATATGGAGAAAACCTAATAGGAAAAGTTACCCCTTAATTAACCAGCTCAAACAACTACAACATTTAGTTATCCAGCTCAAAACGGTGGAAATCGTAATTTTAAACATGACATGTGAGTTCCATCTCTAGCATAGATGGGACATTGAACATATTTAGGGGGAGAGGGGGGGGGGAAAGTGAACGAGTCTCCCCTTGAAATTTCGACTGGACATTTAAAGTTTAAAATATGTATTCCCCTAAGTGTAATTCACTGAAATGATTTTTTTGGTAGTTTCTTATTTTAATCTTTAAAAAAACGGGGTTTCAAAGGGTTATTCCCCTGCTCAAACTTTTAGAACTACGAATTTTAAATTTAACATATATATTCCTCCTTTGGTGCAGACAGTTATTAGGTAGTGATTTTACGACGAATTTTAACGGGAAGTGGTAAAAAGGGGGAAGGAAGTCTTCCCCTTAAAGTTGTCTCAAGAAAGAAAATTTGTTTTTAATTTAAAAAAAAAAAAAAGAAAATTTGTTTTTAATTAAAAAAAAAAAGAAAACGTGTTAAAAATGGGGTTCAAAGGGAAAAATAGCTCCATTAATCACTAAGCTCAAACCGCTGGGTATACGCAACCAGTAAAATATCTGTAATAGGTGCGTGTTACATATAATTCGGTTTAAAAGCTCTTAATTTTATTCGTCAAGACCATTTTTGTATGTAACCATTTAGAAATTGTCAGTGGTACAAAAAATCAAGTACTGGCAAACCACTGGGCACCTGTGGGATTAAATTATAATAACTGACTGAATACTTATTTAGGATGTATTTCCAGCATTTGCAAAAAGCTTTCTGGCAGTATTTATTTTATAAAAAAAAATGTATATAAAAACAACTTTAATTTTGTATGTACCCATGTAAAAATCAAAATATATATGAATATACAAGATCATACATGGGCTTGCATATGATCACACAGCGGCATAATCAGCCAGGCTTTGTTCTTATACATGATCGCATATATGACAATATATCTTCAGATGCAATCAGATGAAAACAGCTGTTTTTGCTTGTTGCTGGTTTGTTTAAGTTTTTCTTTGTTTGTAAGAAAATACAACACTGATACCATTTGATTCTCATGATTTTATGAAATATTAAAAAAAAAACGAAGAAATCAATCTGACTGTCAAAATTACTAATCGGATTGTCTGTTTTTGACAGATCCTTTGACTTGTGGTAAACTCCGATTAAACAATATCACAATATAATAAAATAATTATTAAATAAAAATAAAAATAAATTTGAACCCAAAAAATTGTGTTACTAATTAAAATAAGTATTGCGTGGTTATAATTTTTACATCTGACGGAGGAAAACAGTGAAGAAAGCTTTGCAAATGACCTGTGCCCAGATTTTATACGACGGGCGATTATCGTCCACTTTCGAAGTTAAAATTCTATCGTTTGAAAGATGTTGCATACCAAACTGTTGAACTACCAAATTTGAAATAACAGCTTAAAATTTTTATGTAATTTCGAAAGTGGACGATAATCGTTTTATTGAATCTGGGCACTGGTTTTCTTCCATCAATGCACTTAAAATTCTAGATTCTAACAGAAAGACGATCATAATTGTTGCTTTGCCAGTGGTTCACATATTGTCAAATTAAAATCCTCTGCCACTGCTTTTTTATTGGTACCGTGGCAAACCAATGCTTTGTGAAACGCTTTATTTTTTGTACCATCAATCATTTTTGCCTTAATATTTTTGCGATAAACATTAAAATAATCTACAGAATAACAAATAAATACGTACAGGGTGGTCCAAATACAGGTATCTTTTTGAATCATATATAGGGTCCGCCATCTAACGTTTTTTTTTTTTCAACAAGTGCTTATTTCGTGAATGGTAACACTTAGCTCATGTCTGATTTGACAGATAATTAGTTTTATCCTTCCGCTAAACGAATATGGTTGTGTATACGCTTCAACAACGCTGGGAAATATTGCGACATTACTTTGAAAATCAAGGTAATGTTGCAGAATGTCATCTTTTCAATGTAATCTTTTCAAACAAAATTGTCGCATGAGCAAGGAGTGGCCGTTACAGTCAATAGCGATCGTTATCGGGCCATGTTGAACGAATTTTTGTTCACAAAAATTGAAGAGGAGAATATTGGCAACATTTGGTTTCAACAGGACGGCGCTACGTGCCACACACCCCAAGCTACACTCGATGTTTTGCGCCCTGTTTTTTAAGATCGCATTATCATCCGCAGAGCTGATGTCGTTTGCCCACCTCGCAGCTGCGATTTGACACCGTTGGACTATTATTTGTGGGGTGCCGTCAAAGATAAGTGTTACGCCGACAAGCCAGAGACAATTGACGCTTTAAAGGACAATATTCGTGAAGCCATTGGTGAAATACAGCTGCACACAATCGATAATGTGCTTAAAAATTGGACCGATCGTGTAGGCTACTGCATGGCCAGCCGAGGCAGCCATTTGAATGAAATTATTTTCTATTATTAACCGAAAGAATTGTACTTTCAAATAAAAAAAGAAATTTGAGAAAATATTCAGTAGTTTTTTTTATAGCATTTTCAAAAAAAAAAAAAAAGTTATTTGGCGGACCCTATATATAACCATATGAGATCATATTCCCACAAATTTCGAATTCGAAGTTAAATGGTGATATATATGAGATCTAATATGGTTATATATTGAACTATGTATGGACGTATACGACCATGTATGAACATACATGATAATACATGGGCTTGTATATCATACATGTGCATATATGGTCCTATACGTCCAAGCATGATTCAATATATAACCAAATATCATCTCACATATGACCATATATTATAGCATCCGAAATTTGAGGGTATATGGTCGTATATAGTTATATATGATCATATATGCTTGTATATTTTTCATAATTATGCCTATCTACGGCCTTATACCCTCAAATTTGGGATCTGAAGATATATGTCCATATATGACATAATGTATGGTCATATGTTGAACGATGGATGAACGTATATGGCCATGTATGGCTGTATATGATTTTTTTTTCATTATATAACATTATCATTTTAACATAAAATCTTTTGTTGGCATGTCAACCAAAAAACTACTCAACCAATTTTAGAGTCTTCGATCTATATTTTGTTGTAGTACACTCGGAATGACAAATTGATTGTATGTACTTATTGTAGTGAAGGGTATATAAAACTTTATTTTTTTATTTTTATATCATTTAAACAAATCCATTAAAGAAATTTGTGACAAGACAATTAAAATTCTTTTTAACTATGTCAAAATTTACTTTTGATATTTGTTGCTAAAAATTCAATACATTTTACTTATGTCTGTGTTAAAAAAAAAACTTTTTCCTATTTCTTTTACAATTATTAATTATTTAATTTTCAATTATGTTTGTGTTGTTATGTAGTAGTAGGACTTGTTTTAGTATTTTTTTTTTACAGAAAATTGTTTATTTTTAATTAATTTGATTTTGTAACTTTTATTACATTTGATTTATAGTTGTCATAATGATTTCCCATTACAACCATTTTACAAGCCAAGTTATAAACATGAAGGATACAAAATGAAAACACAATAAACAGGAAATGAAATATGCAGTAGGTACATATGTATTGGTAATTATTTATGTCTATTGGTAAGGTTATTTAAAAGACTAGTACTATGTTTAAAAACTTTCAAAAGTTTTCAACACACAATAAACTAAAAATCAATTGTTTGTTTCATGTCAGTTGAATTGTTAACAAGTAAACACGCAATAATTTTTTTTTAATAAACTATAGTTAGAACAAGTAAAAAAGGGCTAAATTAGGCTGTGCCGAATTTTTGAATACCCTCCACCAATATCCTAAAAAGATGTTCTCTTCTGTTTTTGATACAAAAAATATAAAAAAACTTTAAAAGTAAAACAAGTAAGAGCGGCTAAATTCGGCTATGCCGAATCTTATATACCCTTCACCATGGTTGGGAAAAAACTGAAGTTTATATATGGACATATATGAAATGGACAGATTTATATACGGACGCCTTTAAGAGGAAATTAACCATTTAGTTTGGAGATAAAACTTGGACTCGGGAAGATTTATGGTTCCAGAAAATATGTATTTTAAAAAAATGTATGTTTTGGGCATAACTTTTTTGTATCTGAACCGATATTTCCGAGTTTTTCAGCAAATATGTTATACTAAAGATTGTCGATCTTTTGCTATATAAGACGTATCCATAGGTCATAATACAGCTCTAGAATAATGTTTGTTGTTTGTGTATAAAAGGTTAAGAGGTGAAAGAAAAGAATTTCAACAAATCGTTAAAAGAAATCACTAGAACTGCATGTGTTTTATTTCTACAAAATAGTTTGATTTAGCTGGCAAATTTGCATTTAGGATTTTATTTCGCTTTTTTATTAGAAATATTTGTAATTTCTTTAGCTTAATTTTAAAAATTTGAAGGAAAATAGTTTATAATTTTTTTTATAAATTATTATAAGTTATGACCTAAAATAGTTGCACTCAAAGGTAAATTATGTATAAAATTTTCTTAATATGTGAGAAATAAAATGGTTTAAAAATCTTTTTATAAATTCTTTTAAATCGGTGCAAAAAATAGAAATAAAACCGTTTGTATTTTGTTTGTATCAGAGGGTTTTTATACAAATTTTGATGTTTTTAGCCTATTTATGGATTATTTAATTATTAATATAAAATTTTATTTAAATTAATTATTAAATGTAAAAAAAAACAAAAAATAAACAAAAAAAAATCTTAACGAACCCGCGACCCTTCCACCTGTGGTGAAAGGTATAAAAACGTTTGTATTTTGTTTGTATCAGAGGGTTTTTATAAAAATGTTGATGTTTTTAGCCTATTTATGGATTATTTAATTATTAATATAAAATTTTATATAAATTAATTATTAAATGTTAAAAAAAACCAAAAATAAGCAAAAAAAAAAAGTCTTAAGAAAATAATAAAAAAAAAATGTAAAAAAAAAGTGAATTGACCTCACCGAGCTTTGAACCTCGAACCCCACGGCCTTAGAGAAAAAAAAAAGTATTTGTGACACAGCGTCTAGACAACTGAGCTACAAAATCATCGTCAATAGAGGTACATATATAAAAGTCTTCGTTCATTAGAGATTTGTTTAGTTTTTATTTAAATGACAAATCTTTATATGTGTTTGTTGTTTGTGTATAAAAGGTGGAGATGAAAGAAAAGAATTTTAATTATTAATATAAAATTTTATATAAATTAATTATTAAATGTTAAAAAAAAAACAAAAATAAGCAAAAAAAAAGTCTTAAGAAAATACATTTTTTGTACATTTTTTACAAAAAAAAAAGTGAATTGACCTCACCGAGATTTGAACTTCGAACCCCACGGCCTTAGAGAAAAAAAAAGTATTTGTGACACAGCGTCTAGACAACTGAGCTATTGAAGCTCACAAAAAATCATCGTCAATAGAGAGAAAAGAATTTTAACACATGGATGTGTTGTTATGCTCAAAATTCTACATACATATTAAACAAAAGGGTGTGAAGATAAATACGTAGGTTAAATACGTTTCACAACTATTGTGAATGATATAAATAAAAAACAAATAGTAGTGTCGCCAACTTTTTTTTGCCTAGAAAATGCCAAATTTGACAAGAAAAGCGCTGAAACATATTGAAAAATAAAAATTTGAGATTTTACATGACATATTATTTTGGACTAAAATTTTTAGACATTTAAGAAAAAATAAATGGGGATACCGCTTGTCTGTGGAGAGATATGAGGTAGTGGATTCCAACGATGTATTCATCTCCTCCAGAATCGCTCTAGGTTTCGAGTTTTGCATTTGACAAGAAAATTTATTTTTGAAATTTCTCATAACATTATTTAAAATTAAAATTTTTGGACATTTAAGAAAAAATAAATGGGGGTACCGCTTGTTTGTGGAGAGCTATGTGGGAGTAGATTCCAACGATGTATTCACCTCCTCCAGAATCACTCTAGGTTTCGAGTTTTGCATTTGACAAGAAAATTAATTTTTGAAATTTCTCATAACATTATTTAAAATTAAAATTTTTGGACATTTAAGAAAAAAATAAATGGGGGTACCGCTTGTTTGTGGAGAGCTATGAGGTAGTTGATTCCAACGATGTATTCATCTCCTTCAGAATCACTCTAGGTTTCGAGTTTTGCATTTTAAAGAAAATTTATTTTTGAAATTCCACATAACATTATTTAAAATTAAAATTTTTGGTCATTTAAGAAAAAAATAAATGGGAGTACCGCTTGTTTGTGGAGAGCTATGAGGAAGTAGATTCCAACGATGTATTCATCTCCTCCAGAATCACTCTAGGTTTCGAGTTTTGCATTTGACAAGAAAATTTATTTTTGAAATTTCTCATAACATTATTTAAAATTAAATTTGTTGGACATTTAAGAAAAAAATAAATGGGGGTACCGCTTGTTTGTGGAGAGCTATGAGGTAGTAGATTCCAACGATGTATTCATCTCCTCCAGAATCACTCTAGGTTTAGAGTTTTGCATTTGACAAGAAAATTTATTTTTGAAATTTCTCATAACATTATTTAAAATTAAAATTTTTGGACATTTAAGAAAAAAATAAATGGGGGTACCGCTTGTTTGTGGAGAGCTATGAGGTAGTAGATTCCGACGATGTATTCCAACGATGAATGAATCAACTACCTCATAGCTCTCCACAAACAAGCGGTACCCCCATTTATTTTTTTCTTAAATGTCCAAAAATTTTAATTTTAAATAATGTTATGTGGAATTTCAAAAATAAATTTTCTTTAAAATGCAAAACTCGAATCCTAGAGTGATTCTGGAGGAGATGAATACATCATTGGAATCAACTACCTCATAGCTCTCCACAAACAAGCGGTACCCCCATTTATTTTTTTCTTAAATGTCCAAAAATTTTAATTTTAAATAATGTTGTGAGAAATTTCAAAAATAAATTTTCTTTAAAATGCAAAACTCGAATCCTAGAGTGATTCTGGAGGAGATGAATACATCGTTGGAATCAACTACCTCATAGCTCTCCACAAACAAGCGGTACCCCCATTTATTTTTTTCTTAAATGTCCAAAAATTTTAATTTTAAATAATGTTATGTGGAATTTCAAAAATAAATTTTCTTTAAAATGCAAAACTCGAAACCTAGAGTGATTCTGAAGGAGATGAATACATCGTTGGAATCTACTACCTCATAGCTCTCCACAAACAAGCGGTATCCCCATTTATTTTTTCTTAAATGTCCAAAAATTTTAATCCAAAATAATATGTCATGTAAAATCTCAAATTTATATTTTTCCATATGTTTCAGCGCTTTTCTTGTCAAATTTGGCATTTTCTAGGCAAAAAAAAGTTGGCGACACTACTATTTGTTTGTTATTTATATCATTCACAATAGTTGTGAAACGTATTTAACCTACGTATTTATCTTCACACTCTTATTAAACAAAGGGATTTTACTGGAAAAATTAGAGGTAGTCCTGGTTTTTTGCTAATATCTCAGCCATTTATTAACCGATCTGTCTGATTTTTAATAGCAAACAGAAATGGATCACATGTAACAGAAATAAAAAAGAATCAAGTCCTCATCATGTCTGGGTTCTTCGGAAAACCCATTTCAACACACAGACGGACAGACGGACAGACGGACATCGTTAAATCAACTTCGCTCTTCATATGGACCCAGAATATATATACTTTATAGGGTCTAAGATCAATATTGTAGAAATTACAAACGGAATGACAAACTTATATATACCCTTCCACCTATGGTGAAGGGTATAATTATGTAGGTGACCAAATTTTTTGAGGTAAAAAACTTTTCTAGATGTGAAAAGAACTTTTTTGGTGGAAAAAAAATTTAGAGGTGAAAAAAAAATTTTAAGGTGAAAAAATTTTTTGTGGTGAAAAACAATTTTAGTGGTGGAAAAATGTTTGAGGTGAATACAAAATTTTAACTGCAAAGCGACTGGTGAATAAATGTGAGAAAATATAGTTTGTGTCAAATACTCGATTTCGTTCCTGCTAATGGGAACTAGCTCTGCAGCTGAATATGCCTAATGTATTTTTGAGAATTGAGGGATTGACAAATGTATATTTATGTTAATTTTTTCTTTTATAAAAAAATACAGATGAATAAAGTGCGATATTGTGCTCTTAAACATTTAAATGAATATTGATTTAGAAAATTAAAGTATAATATACACATAAAACATATATTTTGCATAGCTTTTGGCAAACATGCGCCACCTATTGGGAAATAGTTTCAACTAATGTTCTTTCTTTAACAAATTAATGTCTTTGATTTATGTAACAGAACTTTTGTTATTTAGTTTTAGTAATGTTATTTACAGAGGTCTGCTCTGTTAGCGACTCTAACATTTCTACTTACTTAACAGAAAAAAAAAATAGATAAAGAAAAATTGTACCAATTTGTATGGAAAATTTAGAGGTATCTTCACATTTTCACTCATAACTTTTGAACCGCTTGACCGATTTTGCTCATTTTAAATACCAAACTGCTCGGGAGGATGTTTAATAATCTGGGTAAAAATAGGCAACCCCGCTTGCCTCTTCGCGTCGTGATCGCCATTTCAGCAGACAGACAGACGGACAGACAGACAGACGGACATCGCTTATTCGACTTAAAATTGCATAAGGATATATATACTTTATGGGGTCTTAAACCTATATTTCGACATGTTACAAACGGAATGACAAACTGATATATACCCTCACCATATATGGTGGAGGGTATAAAAAGCTTAAATATTATATTGGGTTTGGTAAATCGCGATCTATTGTCATGCTATTCTATTACAAATTTAATCGTTTATATTTGGCAATTTCTGGCAATTTCTCTTCACAAGATATTTATTGCTTTAGAGTCATATTTATTTCTTGGTCGCTGTTGCATTGATGGTATTCTAATCTTAGTGGCTTCCATAGAGATTAAGTGGGATTTTTATACGATTTTTTTTTATCAATTAGTAGAAAGACGATTGAAGTTTAACTATAATATTGCCTAATCGATTTAAATTCAATTTATTAACCTTATTTTTAAAATTTAACAATTTGTTTTGTGATGTACTGTAGGGTATAAGTACGTAGACATTTATACATATGTCTATGTGTTGAAAGACATTGCTGGTATTTAGTATTTATAATGTTTTACTTTTTCCATAAAAAATCCATAATTTAAAGTTTTTTACTTCCCAGGTGAAAATGTTCATATATGTTCATATATCATCATATATGGCTTCATATATGATGGTATATGTTTTGATATATGAGCATA
Source organism: Eustalomyia histrio (assembly GCA_949748255.1). Classification (NCBI taxonomy): domain Eukaryota; kingdom Metazoa; phylum Arthropoda; class Insecta; order Diptera; family Anthomyiidae; genus Eustalomyia; species Eustalomyia histrio. The sequence goes on along the minus strand of OX456527.1, from coordinate 108,941,793 downwards.
TATGAACATATATGTTATGTATGGAAGCATATATCGGCCAATACATTTAAAGATGAAGTTCATATATAATAATATGTGAAACCATATATGGCAATATATGGTAATATATTGCATATGTTGGTCCATATATTTGTTCATATACGCCATATATGTTCATATATGAGTACATACATATATTATTCCATATATGGAGTAATATATTTAAATTTTTATCACACATTGCCATATATGAGGGAAATTTAAACCTTTGATCTACCGAATTTATTTACATTTTGAATCCATAAGTGAACATAAAGGCAGATTAAATGACTTAAATTTTTAAAATTAAAAATTTGTACAGTACAACTTCGACAGTCCGGACATGCGCCAGTCCGGTCACTCCAATAATTCGGGCGCTTCTACATTTCGGACAACTTAAAATTTTTACCTCTACAATCCGGACAAATTTTTTTTTATGCAAGAAAAAAAATTAACTTCCGTGGTTTCCCGTTTTTAACTCGCATGTTTTGTTATTCATACTTTTATTTACATTTTGCACTATCATTACTTCAGTTTCGGTTCATTCTTTCGCAAGTGTTTTTGTCTAATTTCATACCAAGTGCCATGTCTTTAAATAATAAACGCAAACATAAAACACTAACTTTAAAGGAAAAGTGTGATATTTTACAAAGTCTTGATGAGGGAAAAACTATTAGGCAGGTTGCCGAAAAATTCCATGTTCCTAAATCAACGATTTGCGACATTCAAAAAAATAAGGAGAAGATAAAACAATTTATTTCAAATACCTATAATGGACCCGGTAACATTTGAACCAAAATAATGTAATAAAAGCAGAAAATCCAGAGTTAGAGTATGCGCTTTACACATGGTTTTTGCAGCAAAGAAACAATCATATCCCGATTTCATCAGAAATTTTAAAAGCAAAAGCCAAATTCTTTTATGAAAAGATGATGGGAAAAGAAGATTTTTCAGCGAGCTCAGGCTGGTAAGATAAATTTAAGTTACGGCATGGTATTCGTTATCTTAAAATTTGTGGTGAAAAAGTTTCCAGCGATGAAAGCGCCGTAGAGCCTTTTAAAAAAAAGTTTGCTGACATTGTTGCTAAGATGGATTTGAGTAAAGAGCAAGTTTATAATGCAGACGAATCTGCTGTTTTTTGGAGAGTGTTGCCTGGTAACACATGGGTGTATACAAAGGGAGAAAAATTTCCAAAGATCTTGTGACATTTATGCCATGCTCAAATGCTGCAGGAACACATAAACTGCCTCTTTTGGTTATTGGCAAATCTGCTAATCCAAGAGCCTTTAAAGGTTATGAAATTCCAGTGGTATATAAAGCAACTAATAAAGGATGGAAAACCATTTTATTCCAGAAGTGAAAGGGTTTCTAACACAGGTTAACAGACCACTCAAAGCATTATTAATATTAGATAATGCTCCTTCACATCCTAAAACGGATGAAATTAATTTTGACCCGAATTTCAAAGTTCTTTTTTTACCACCAAATTGTACGGCAATATTACAGCCCATGGATCAAAATTTAATACAAAATGTAAAAGTTACTTACAGAAAACAATTACTGCAGCATATTTTATCAGAAAATGATGATGACGTCGACGTGGTTAAAGCTTTAAAAATGTTTAGACTTAAAAATGCTGTTTATTTCTTGGACTTAGCATGTCAAAGCATTAGTGAAAAAAATATTCAGAAAAGCTGGTCTGCATTGTGGCCAAGAACTGCATCGTGCTGGAATGATGAAGATATGATACCGCTTCAGGTTCTGCGTCATGAACTGCAGTCTGATAGCATCTATGATGGCATAAAATCCATCCAAAATATGATTGGAGCTATGAACTTCAGTAATGACATAACTGAAGAAGATATCAATCATTCGGCAACTAGTGCAAATGAATTTTCATTGAATTTTTCCGATGAAGAAATAATACAACACGCTAAACGTAAAGAATCGCCAGTGCTGCTTACGGAATCTGAAGACGACTTTGTAGAAATGGATGCAAAATCAAAGATATCTAATGCAGATGCAAAGAAATCATTTTCAGTTTGTATTCAGTGGGCTGAGAAGAATAATATAGATATGCAGGATATTCTATTGTTGAAGAGGCTAGAGCAAAAAGCACATATCAATCGCCTCAACAAAGTTAGTCAGCACAAAATAACTTCGTTTTTTAATAACTCATAGTATGTATGTATTTAATTCACATAGATTATTAAATTAATAATTTAATATAATAATTTAATGTAATAATTTAATGTTTTTTTAATAAATCACAGTACATACATATGTATGTATGTGTTTAATTCACTTAGATTTGTTTTAATATTTTTCACTACTATAATCCGGACAACTCGATAATCCGAACGTGCCTAAAACTATATGTGTCCGGATTGTCAAAGTTGCACTTTATTTCCAAAATTTTGTTTGATACCAAAACAAAGCTTAAGTCAATAAAGCCAAATGTAGTTGGGTCTTAAGACTATTAATAATTTTCAGTCTTTTTTATCCTTCGCCTCTGGCAAAGTAATACGTAAACAAAAAATAAAAGGATTGAGATCAATAACACAGTGCAGCATTTTTAAGGTCATCGTGTGGTTCCTCCTTCATACCCGTTTTTTTTGAAGTATATATCGAAACTAAAAAAAACCTGCAAAGGACTTGGCCAGATTACATCGAATTTTTTTTTATGGACACCCTAAGTTTTTGTACCCAAACACGATTTTTTTAAAAAAGGAAAATTTTTATGGAATCCATATATCATAAACCGTTCGGAATTTTGTTTTTATGTCTTTGTCTTTGTCGAAACGACAAACATTGGCTATGCAAAATAAGTGTGAGCAAAAAGATGTGCTTTCTAGGGTTAAGGAATGTTCGTATTAAGATGACATGTACTAGAGAGTTGTTTATATTGTTGTTAGATATAATTTAGCTGAAGAAAGATTTCTTAAATTTCCAGTATTTAAGCCATTTCAGGACAAAATCATGAAAAAATCATAAAAAAATAGCATTTTTTCCCAATTTTTTTGCAATTTTGATGCAGTGGATCCAATTTTTTTGGGTCGGTCCATGTGAGAATTTTTTTGCTTTGGTTTGGATCTACAACTTTGCCAAAGACATAAAAACAAAATTCCGAACGGTTTATGATATATGGATTCCATACAAATTTTCCTTTTTTAAAAAAATCATGTTTGGGTGCAAAAACTTAGGGTGTCCATAAAAAAAATTTCGATGTAATCTGGCCAAGTCCGTTGCGGATTTTTTTAGTTTCGATATACACTTCAAAAAAAACCGGGTACGAAAGAGGAACCAATTTATGTGTTGCCATTTCAGGACAAAATCATGAAAAAATCATAAAAAAATAGCATTTTTTCCCAATTTTTTGCAATTTTGATGCAGTGGATGCAATTTTTTTGGGTCGGTCCATGTGAGAATTTTTTTGCTTTGGTTTGGATCTACAACTTTGCCAAAGACATAAAAACAAAATTCCGAACGGTTTATGATATATGGATTCCATAAAAATTTTCCTTTTTTAAAAAAATCATGTTTGGGTGCAAAACTTAGGGTGTCCATAAAAAAAAATTTCGATGTAATCTGGCCAAGTCCGTTGCGGATTTTTTTTAGTTTCGATATACACTTCAAAAAAAACCGGGTACGAAAGAGGAACCAATTTATGTGTTGCCATTTCAGGACAAAATCATGAAAAAATCATAAAAAATAGCATTTTTTCCCAATTTTTTGCAATTTTGATGCAGTGGATGCAATTTTTTTGGGTCGGTCCATGTGAGAATTTTTTTGCTTTGGTTTGGATCTACAACTTTGCCAAAGACATAAAAACAAAATTCCGAACGGTTTATGATATATGGATTCCATAAAAATTTTCCTTTTTTAAAAAAATCATGTTTGGGTGCAAAAACTTAGGGTGTCCATAAAAAAAATTTCGATGTAATCTGGCCAAGTCCGTTGCGGATTTTTTTTAGTTTCGATATACACTTCAAAAAAAACCGGGTACGAAAGAGGAACCAATTTATGTGTTGCACTGTGTAATACAAATTTCAAAATCTTTCTCTTTAAATTATAATATAAATATAAAAAAAAGTATATATTATAGTACAACAACTTCATTTAATGTAACAATTCATGCTTTGTTGTTTATTTTTTAATTATTTATTTATTCTATTTTTAATACTGTTTTTAAATAATAACAAGAAAGTTTAAATTGTTATATAAAATAAAGATACTATAATCTAAAAATACTATTGGTACTCTTTTCCCAAAATTTATGTGTGTTTTTTACCTTAAATTTATTGCATGTAAATATCCCTTTTTCCCTTGAATTTAATGTTGATTTAATGTTACTTCATTTAATTTTAATAAAAAAGCAATATTTTTGTTAAAAAATAAACAAAAAGCATTTTTAATATACCGGCATATAGAAAAAGTACTTATATATGACCATATATGAATACTCATATATGTCCATTTATGACCATATACGGCCATATACCCTCAAATTTCGGATCCGAGCATATATTGAATAATATATGAACCCATATATGTAGCCATATATGAACATTTTCACCTGGGTTTTTTAAATTTAACACTGGAGGCACAATAAATTGGAAGTTATGTTTTTTGAATGTTCAGAAATATCGGAAATTATTATTATTATTATCATTATGCCCTAGAAGATACATATAAGTTTGCTATTCTGTTTGTAGCACATAGAAATATGGGTAAGAGACACAGCAAAATATTTTTGATGCTTAATACAAGGGTTAGGTTGGAATGGCAGCCGGTGTCATATGAACCAACACTCTTAAACACTGAGATCCATTTTAATGCCACGAGTTAGAGAGGCAGTGCTTTAACCATTAACTATTTCGATCAACCTCCGCTGTTGAATCAGAGTTCAGTACGAAGCTTAAGAGATGTCAGCATCCGAGAGATTACTGAAGTCACGTCGATTCCAGTGAAAGCATTCTTCCCCTCGCCAGTGCGGGACTTGAATAGAGAAAGTTTTAGATAATTTTCTTTATATATGTATCAGAGCTGAAATATCCCATTTTATCACATCAGATGTATATATATGTAAAAAGTTCAAAATAATCGAAAACCCACATTAAAAAAAAAAAAAGTAAGAGCGGCTAAATTCGGTTATACCGAATCTTATATACCCTTCACCATGGTTGGAAAAACCGAAGTTTATATATGGACATATATGGAATGGACAGATTTATATACGGACCCCTTTAACCATTAACCATTTAGTTTGGTGATAAAACTTGGACTCGGGAAGATTATGGTTCCAGAAAATAGGTATTTATTTAATTTATGTTTAGGGCATAACTTTTTTGTATCTGAACCGATATTTCCGAGTTTTTTCAGCAAATATGTTATACTAAAGATTTTCGATCTTTTGCTATATAAGACGTATCCGTAGGTCATATTACAGCTCTAGAATAGTGTTTGTTGTTTGTGTATAAAAGATGAAGAGGTGAAAGAAAAGAATTTCAACAAATCGTTAAAAGAAATCACTAGAACTGCATGTGTTTTATTTCTACAAAAACGTTTGATTTAGCTGGCAAATTTGCATTTGGGATTTTATTTCGCTTTTTTATTAAAAAATATTTTTAATTTCTTTAGCTTAATTTTAAAAATTTGAAGGAAAATAGTTTATAATTTTTTTTTTTTATAAATTATTATAAGTTATGACCCAAAATAGTTGCACTCAAAGGGAAATTATGTATAAAATTTTCTTAATATATGAGAAATAAAATGGTTTAAAAATCTTTTTATAAATTCTTTTAAATCGAAGCAAAACATAGAAATAAAACCGTTTGTATTTTGTTTGTATCAGAGGGTTTTTATACAAATTTTGATGTTTTTAGCCTATTTATGGATTATTTAATTATTAATATAAAATTTTATTTAAATTAATTATTAAAAGTTAAAAAAAAAACAAAAAATAAACAAAAAAAAAAAAAAAATCTTAAGAAAATAAAAATAAAATGTACAAAAAAAGTGAATTGGACGGGATTCGAACCCCCGACCCTTCCACCTGCGGTGAAGGGTATAAAAACGTTTGTATCTTGTTTGTATCAGAGGGTTCTTATAAAAATTTTGATGTTTTTAGCCTATTTATGGATTATTTAATTATTAATATAAAATTTTATATAAATTAATTATTAAATGTTAAAAAAAACAAAAATAAACAAAAAAAAGTCTTAAGAAAATAATAAAAAAAAATGTACAAAAGAAAAAGTGAATTGACCGGGATTCGAACTCGCGGCCTTAGAGAAAAAAAAAATATTTGTGACATAGCGTCTAGACAACTGAGCTATTGAAGCTCACACAAAATCATAGTCAATAGAGGTACATATATAAAAGTCTTCGTTCATTAGAGATATGTTTAGTTTTTATTTAAATGACAAATCTCTGTATGTGTGTTGTTTATGTATAAAAGGTGGAGATGAAAGAAAAGAATTTTAACACATAGATGTGTTTGTTATGCGTAAAATTCTACATACTTATTAAACAAAGGGATTTTACGGAAAAATTAAAGGTAGTCCTGATTTTTTGCTAATATCACAGCCATTTATTAACCGATCTGTCTGATTTTTAATAGCAAACAGAAATGGATCACATGTAACAGAAATAAAAAACAATCAAGTCCTCATCATGTCTGGGTTCTTCGGAAAATCCATTTCAACACACAGACGGACAGATGGAAAGACGGACATCGTTAAATCAACTTCGCTCTTCATAAGGACCCAGAATATATATACTTTATAGGGTCCAAGATCAATATTGTAGAAATTACAAACGGAATGACAAACTATATATACCCTTCCACCTGTGGTGAAGGGTATAAAAAGAATACAATGTCCTAATGGTTTGAACTAAGGAATTTTAATGGAAAAATATTGTGTGGGTTTATTATATAAAAAAGAAATATAATTAAAAAAATAGTAAAACGTTTTTATAACACTCTACAGATTTTGTATTAATTTTGAGTACAAAAAATTTTGATTAACAATTCTTTCTGCTCTCTGTTAACATTTTTTTTATTAATTTTCTTTGCAGATTTTAGAACAATAATTTACTATTTTTTTTTAATATAAAATTCTTCCTATTTTCAATTTTTTTATTAAGTTTTATTGCTGATTAAAAAAAAATATTAATTTTTTAAACCGAGTTGCCAAAATTTTGTAAAAAAATTACTGATTTTAGCAAATCGATTTTTATAAAATTTTTACTAAAACTTAAATAAATTTAAGTAAAATCTACTATTTGTTTCCACTACTTTCATTTTACTAAAAATTACACACAGACTTTATTTAATTAGCTAAACAATTTGCTGACCTAAAATTAGTTAACTCTTCTGGAACAATTACAAATTTTTCTGTATCGTTTACAGAATTTTTTTTTATTAAAGTGTAGCTGATAGATGAAATTGCTAGCAATATAGAACTAATGTGATACTTAAGAGCTCTTTTGTGAGCGTTTCTTTCTGTAATCAGTTATTCTTTCATCTAGATGTCTTTTAAAACTCACCTGTATTATTTGGGTAATTAAGGTGAATTGCAGATAAATCCGCAAATGGATACAAAATGTTGAACAATTTAAGAAGTTTATAGTTTAACTTTTAAAATTCGTTGAGCCAATAGAATTGCCTAAAAATACACAAAAATAGAAACAAAAAGTTAAAAAAATGTTTTTTTCTTATTGCACAGAACTAGAGTCATACTGCGAAAGACCAGCTCAGATTTTTCGTATGTAGTTTTATCAAGTCATATATAAATATGTCAGGAAAACACTCGCATAAATATCCCATTTTATCACACTAGATGTATATATGTATCTAAGCTGAAATAACCCATTTTATCACACTAGATGTATATATGTATCTAAGCTGAAATAACCCATTTTATCACACTAGATGTATATATGTATCTAAGCTGAAATAACCCATTTTATCACACTAGATGTATATATGTATCTAAGCTGAAATAACCCATTTTATCACACTAGATGTATATATGTATCTAAGCTGAAATAACCCATTTTATCACACTAGATGTATATATGTATCTAAGCTGAAATAAACCATATTATCACACTAGATGTATATATGTATCTAAGCTGAAATAACCCATATTATCCCACTAGATGTATATATGTATCTAAGCTGAAATAACCCATATTATCACACTAGATGTATATATGTATCTAAGCTGAAATAACCCATTTTATCACACTAGATGTATATATGTATCTAAGCTGAAATAACCCATATTATCACACTAGATGTATATATGTATCTAAGCTGAAATAACCCATTTTATCACACTAGATGTATATATGTATCTAAGCTGAAATAACCCATATTATCACACTAGATTTATATATGTATCTAAGCTGAAATAACCCATATTATCACACTAGATGTATATATGTATCTAAGCTGAAATAAACCATATTATCACACTAGATGTATATATGTATCTAAGCTGAAATAACCCATATTATCACACTAGATGTATATATGTATCTAAGCTGAAATAACCCATTTTATCACACTAGATTTATATATGTATCTAAGCTGAAATAACCCATATTATCACACTAGATGTATATATGTATCTAAGCTGAAATAAACCATATTATCACACTAGATGTATATATGTATCTAAGCTGAAATAACCCATATTATCACACTAGATGTATATATGTATCTAAGCTGAAATAACCCATATTATCACACTAGATGTATATATGTATCTAAGCTGAAATAACCCATTTTATCACACTAGATGTATATATGTATCTAAGCTGAAATAACCCATATTATCACACTAGATGTATATATGTATCTAAGCTGAAATAACCCATTTTATCACACTAGATGTATATATGTACCTAAGCTGAAATAACCCATTTTATCACACTAGATGTATATATGTATCTAAGCTGAAATAACCCATTTTATCACACTAGATGTATATATGTATCTAAGCTGAAATAACCCATATTATCACACTAGATGTATATATGTATCTAAGCTGAAATAACCCATTTTATCACACTAGATGTATATATGTATCTAAGCTGAAATAACCCATTTTATCACACTAGATGTATATATGTATCTAAGCTGAAATAACCCATTTTATCACACTAGATGTATATATGTATCTAAGCTGAAATAACCATTTTATCACACTAGATGTATATATGTATCTATGCTGAAAATAACCCATTTTATCACACTAGATGTATATATGTATCTAAGCTGAAATAACCCATATTATCACACTAGATGTATATATGTATCTACGCTGAAAATAACACATATTATCACACTAGATGTATATATGTATCTAAGCTGAAATAACCCATTTTATCACACTAGATGTATATATGTATCTAAGCTGAAATAACCCATTTTATCACACTAGATGTATATATGTATCTAAGCTGAAATAACCATATTATCACACTAGATGTATATATGTATCTAAGCTGAAATAACCCATTTTATCACACTAGATGTATATATGTATCTAAGCTGAAATAACCCATTTTATCACACTAGATGTATATATGTATCTAAGCTGAAATAACCCATTTTATCACACTAGATGTATATATGTATCTAAGCTGAAATAACCCATTTTATCACACTAGATGTATATATGTATCTAAGCTGAAATAACCATATTATCACACTAGATGTATATATGTATCTAAGCTGAAATAACCCATTTTATCACACTAGATGTATATATGTATCTAAGCTGAAATAACCCATTTTATCACACTAGATGTATATATGTATCTAAGCTGAAATAACCCATTTTATCACACTAGATGTATATATGTATCTAAGCTGAAATAACCCATATTATCACACTAGATGTATATATGTATCTAAGCTGAACTAACCCATATTATCACACTAGATGTATATATGTATCTACGCTGAAATAACCCATTTTATCACACTAGATGTATATATGTATCTAAGCTGAAATAACCCATTTTATCACACTAGATGTATATATGTATCTACGCTGAAATAACCCATTTTATCACACTAGATGTATATATGTATCTAAGCTTAAATAACCCATATTATCACACTAGATGTATATATGTATCTACGCTGAAATAACCCATTTTATTACACTAGATGTATATATGTATCTACGCTGAAATAACCCATTTTATCACACTAGATGTATATATGTATCTAAGCTGAAATAACCCATTTTATCACACTAGATGTATATATGTATCTAAGCTGAAATAACCCATTTTTATCACACTAGATGTATATATGTATCTAAGCTGAAATAACCCATTTTATCACACTAGATGTATATATGTATCTAAGCTGAAATAACCCATTTTATCACACTAGATGTATATATGTATCTAAGCTGAAATAACCCATATTATCACACTAGATGTATATATGTATCTAAGCTGAAATAACCCATTTTATCACACTAGATGTATATATGTATCTAAGCTGAAATAACCCATTTTATCACACTAGATGTATATATGTATCTAAGCTGAAATAACCCATATTATCACACTAGATGTATATATGTATCTACGCTGAAATAACCCATTTTATCACACTAGATGTATATATGTATCTACGCTGAAATAACCCATTTTATCACACTAGATGTATATATGTATCTAAGCTGAAATAACCCATTTTATCACACTAGATGTATATATGTATCTAAGCTGAAATAACCCATTTTATCACACTAGATGTATATATGTATCTAAGCTGAAATAACCCATTTTATCACACTAGATGTATATATGTATCTAAGCTTAAATAACCCATATTATCACACTAGATGTATATATGTATCTACGCTGAAATAACCCATTTTATTACACTAGATGTATATATGTATCTACGCTGAAATAACCCATTTTATCACACTAGATGTATATATGTATCTAAGCTGAAATAACCCATTTTATCACACTAGATGTATATATGTATCTAAGCTGAAATAACCCATTTTATCACACTAGATGTATATATGTATCTAAGCTGAAATAACCCATTTTATCACACTAGATGTATATATGTATCTAAGCTGAAATAACCCATTTTATCACACTAGATGTATATATGTATCTAAGCTGAAATAACCCATATTATCACACTAGATGTATATATGTATCTAAGCTGAAATAACCCATTTTATCACACTAGATGTATATATGTATCTAAGCTGAAATAACCCATTTTATCACACTAGATGTATATATGTATCTAAGCTGAAATAACCCATATTATCACACTAGATGTATATATGTGTATTTAAGCTGAAATAAACCCATATTATCACACTAGATGTATATATGTATTTAAGCTGAATAACCCATATTATCACACTAGATGTATATATGTATTTAAGCTGAAATAACCCATATTATCACACTAGATGTATATATGTATCTAAGCTGAAATAACCCATATTATCACACTAGATGTATATATGTATCTAAGCTGAAATAACCCATATTATCACACTAGATGTATATATGTATCTAAGCTGAAATAACCCATTTTATCACACTAGATGTATATATGTATCTAAGCTGAAAATAACCCATTTTATCACAATAGATGTATATATGTATCTAAGCTGAAATAACCCATTTTATCACAATAGATGTATATATGTATCTATGCTGAAATAACCCATATTATCACACTAGATGTATATATGTATCTAAGCTGAAATAACCCATTTTATCACACTAGATGTATATATGTATCTAAGCTGAAATAACCCATTTTATCACACTAGATGTATATATGTATCTAAGCTGAAATAACCCATATTATCACACTAGATGTATATATGTATCTAAGCTGAAATAACCCATTTTATCACACTAGATGTATATATGTATCTAAGCTGAAATAACCCATTTTATCACACTAGATGTATATATGTATCTAAGCTGAAATAACCCATATTATCACACTAGATGTATATATGTATTTAAGCTGAAATAACCCATATTATCACACTAGATGTATATATGTATTTAAGCTGAAATAACCCATATTATCACACTAGATGTATATATGTATTTAAGCTGAAATAACCCATATTATCACACTAGATGTATATATGTATCTAAGCTGAAATAACCCATATTATCACACTAGATGTATATATGTATCTAAGCTGAAATAACCCATATTATCACACTAGATGTATATATGTATCTAAGCTGAAATAACCCATTTTATCACACTAGATGTATATATGTATCTAAGCTGAAATAACCCATTTTATCACAATAGATGTATATATGTATCTAAGCTGAAATAACCCATTTTATCACAATAGATGTATATATGTATCTATGCTGAAATAACCCATATTATCACACTAGATGTATATATGTATCTAAGCTGAAATAACCCATTTTATCACAATAGATGTATATATGTATCTAAGCTGAAATAACCCATATTATCACACTAGATGTATATATGTATTTAAGCTGAAATAACCCATATTATCACACTAGATGTATATATGTATCTAAGCTGAAATAACCCATTTTATCACACTAGATGTATATATGTATCTATGCTGAAATAACCCATATTATCACACTAGATGTATATATGTATCTAAGCTGAAATAATCCATTTTATCACACTAGATGTATATATGTATCTAAGCTGAAATAACCCATTTTATCACACTAGATGTATATATGTATCTAAGCTGGAATAACCCATTTTATCACACTAGATGTATATATGTATCTATGCTGAAATAACCCATTTTATCACACTAGATGTATATATGTATCTATGCTGAAATAACCCATTTTATCACACTAGATGTATATATGTATCTATGCTGAAATAACCCATTTTATCACACTAGATGTATATATGTATCTATGCTGAAATAACCCATTTTATCACACTAGATGTATATATGTATCTATGCTGAAATAACCCATTTTATCACACTAGATGTATATATGTATCTATGCTGAAATAACCCATTTTATCACACTAGATGTATATATGTATCTATGCTGAAATAACCCATTTTATCAAACTAGATGTATATATGTATCTAAGCTGATATAACCCATTTTATCACTCAGTGTTATCAAAGAAATTGTAAATCATTTTATAATTTTTTTTTTAATTAAATTTAACCAAGTCGTCGTACAGGGCCCAAGTGTATAAGTCAGGGATGCGAAATGAGAATTTAAATTTCGTACAAAAGTGATTACCAAATTGTACTTTTTTGACCTCAATTGTACCATTTTTTTTTGTATTAAAAAAAAATAAAACAGCAATTATAAATTTTTTTTAATATTTTTATTTTTAATAAACAAAACAAAAAAGCTTTACAGAAAATGCAGTTGTAAAATGCATATGTAAAATAAGGTACAAAAATCCATGAGATCAATATAATATTTAATTAGATAACAAACTGTTTGTTATTTTAAAATTATAGCAACAATAATTTGATAAATGTAACAAATCTTTCGTTTGGACTAGACTAGAAACTGTTAACAATTTATACGATGCAAATGATTGCGTGCAATTTTCTTAATTCCCTTTGTAAAGTTGCTTCCAAAGTTATGTCTATTTAAACGGTGACTTTAATTGCATGAAAACTAAATGTGAATGAAGCAACAGAATAAGAATACATATGAGTGTGAAAGAGATATAACAAAAACATGCACGAAAAACGATAACTGTGCCTTTTTTGCTACCCCGCTTGCTTCTCTATCCAGTTCGACAACAATCAAAAATTTTTTTTCTTTATCCAGTTTCTCTTTGCTTTTTTCAACTGATTTTTTCTCCTTAGCATGGATTTCGATATATAATCCACAGATTTTTTTTTCCATTCAGCCTGTATCCTCTCCCACAGCTCACTAATACTCTTTGAAGGCTCTTCGTAATCTGCTAAACAACATTTTAAGTAAGCCCAAGCATTTTCATTCGGGTTAAGATCGGGGCTTTGAGGTGGCCACTCCATGAGCCTACACAACTGAAAACTTAGCTATTCCTTAACTATTTTCGCAGAATGTTTGGGGTCGTTGTCATGCTGAAAGATAACATTTTCAGGTCTATCTGGCATTTTGGCGAGAGCTAAAGGCAAATTCTCTTGTAATATGCGAAGATAGTCCTACTTTCGCATAATACCTTCAACCCGTATAACTGGACCCACACCATATGATGTTATACATCCCCAAACCATAAGAGAACCACCTCCGTGCTTTATGGTTTGAGTTTGATGGGCTGGGTGTGAGGTGGCCCAATGCCAAACTTTTCCATCCGATTGGTATCTGTTGATTTTGGTCTCATCGGACAATATTATCTATAAAATAAATAAAACTGGCACATATATGACTAGTAAATCATACCTTATACCAATAAAAAACTGTCCAAAATTTATATTTTTCCAAAAATAATTTTCGCGCTTTTACGTTTTTTTAGTGATATTTTTGTCTTTCTCTTTTTAATATAGGCTTTGTAGCCAACGCTTTTGAGAGCCCTTGGGACTGTCCATCTGCTAATATTGAGCGAACATTCAGAAACTAGCTTCAGTGTCACTGATTTGTTTTATTCTTCCAATTTTTGGTGTCGGATACTGATATGGATTAATTTTTTTCTCACTTGCAATAATATTTGCCACTGTTCGCTGACCCATTTTAAAGAAATTGGCGATTTTACGTGTGGAATCACCATTTTTAGCTTTTCCCAGCAAATCATTTTTCACGTTATCGGCTGTTGGTTTGAGCCAATTGCCTTGAGTTAAAGAGATTGATTTTTTCAAATGAAGAGAACGGATTTTGGGTAAGATTACTTAAATTTTAAGAGATCTATAAGTATGAAATCTAAACAAGGAAAAAGTTTTGTTTTTGTAAAGTAAACAGAAAAATTACAGATTATTTACAAATATTTTACAAGCAATGCCTTACTTTTGCACCAAACTGTAAATAACGATAAACTGTGAAAATTTGTAAATTGTACCAAATAAACTATGGGAGTACCATCGTACTTTTAAGACCCAAATCGTACCAAAAATGGTACAATTGTGCAAGCAATGCCTCACTTTTGCACCAAACTGTAAATAACGATAAACTGTGAAAATTTGTAAATTGTACCAAATAAACCATGGGTGTACCATCGTACTTTTAAGACCCAAATCGTACCAAAAATGGTACAATTGTACCAACTTTCGCATCCCTGGTATAAATATATTATAAAAAACTTTTTATACAAGTTTTCACTTAATTTGTCATGACTTGTCTGTGTATGTGTGCAAAAAATTTACTACCAAAACGATTGATTTAAATCTTGGTAAGTATTTTAACTTTTGCACAAATTTTCTTTTCTTTTTTTTTTATTGTTATTGTTATCTATGCTAAAAAAAAAAAGATTTAAAAGTAATTTTCTTTAAAAATTTTCTAAAACGATTTACAATTCCTTAGAGTAAATTTGTTTATAACGATTCTACTCTACTTTGCTTACTTTATTTTCTTTTACTTTTTAAGTAAAGATTACAATAAAATTAAATTTTGCCTTTCAACCGAATAAGAAATTTTCATTTTTCTTTGTTTGCTTTTGGCTTGATTGTTTTTTAAAATAAAACTTTAACTTATTTAAGATTTGAGGCCACAATATACTACTACTCTGATCGATTACTTACAATTTGGTTTTTGGTAAAACTTTTTACTTTGTTTGCAGTGGGAACACAAGAGGTTAAAAAAAAAAAAACAAATAAGAAAATAATAAATTTTTAGTAAAACTTATACTTTTGGGAATCAATATTATTTCTTTTAAAATGAAATATAAGTTTAAAGAAAATAGTAGATTGTTGAGAAGTTTTTGTAAATAATACTTTATTATATTTAGTGGTTACAATCTATGTAAATGAAGATTTAAGATTTATAAGGATTTTTTTTAAATGCAACTTAAATTTCAAATAAATTTAACTATACCCATGTAAAAATCGAAATATATATGAGCATACATGATCATACATGGGCCTGTATAAGATCATACATGGGCATACATGGTTATATACGTCCATATATTGTTCAATATATGACCATACATGATCTCATATACGATCATATATCTTCGGATCTGAAATTTTAGGGGATTTGAACGTATATGATTATATACGAGCATACATGAATAACATATGAGCATGTATGATAATATATGCACAAATATCACCATATACCCTCAAGTTTCGGATCCGGAAATATATATGGTCATATATGAGATCATGTATGGACGTATATGACCATGTATGCCCATGTATGATGATATACAAGCCCATATATGATCAGGTATGTTCATATATATTTCGATTTTTACATGGGTACTAGAAATTTTTTTTACCTAACCCTGTAAAAATTGAAATATATATGAACATATGTGATCATATATATGGGCTTGTATATGATCATACATGGTCATATACGTCCATATATATACATATATGATCTCATATATGACTATATTATGCGTATATATTTATATATGGTCATATATGACCATATACGGCCATATATCCATTAATTTCGGATCCAAAGTTATATGGTCATATATAAAATCATGTATGGTCATATATTGAACTATGCATGGACGAATATGACTATGTATGACCATGTATAATCATATACAGGGTGTCCGCCGGGAAGGTATACTACTTTGTTTGGCCGCCATTTTGGTAAACATTAGTCTTGACAATTCATATTTGGCAGTTGTAAAGTAGACACGTGGCAAATTTATTATGGAAAAATATTCGATAAAACCAACGTGTTTTAATCGTTAAAACATTTTATCAAAACCACCCAGCAAAAACACACATTACCAAATAATGGGTAAAGTAATGTATAGCCATAGGGGCCGATGGATTACTTTACACCTTAATTCATTGATGAATTTTATACGCGATGAGCCTTAAAGTAATGTATATACCCATTACTTTAAAGGTGATATTGTAAGGGGTTACTTATATGGTTACGAGAATGGAAAAAGTAATGTGTCTAAAAATAGATTTTTAAAAAAAGAGGAATTTTTATAAAAAAAATTATTAAAAATATTTTATTTAAAATATTTGTAAATAAATATAATGTGGTCAAGATGGGAATCGAACCAGGGAAATCTGATTGCCAGCCAAGAACTCTACCCACTGAGCTATCGACGCATATAGTATTTGATTGCTTTAAACTTAAATGAATTGTTGCGCTTCGTTTCTTCGTTGGTGTTATCAAAACAAACATACAGTACCCTTTTGCTTACAAAAAAAAAAACACAAAGTAATGTATCTAAAAATAGATTTTCAAAAATATTTCAATCACGCAAAGAAATAACATGGTTGGGTCAATCATTTTTAGAACTAAAAAACGTTTTTAGTGCTATTTTAAGTGGATGTCCTCTTTTTAGACATCAGTCGGTATCTTCGCTTCCGATCCCTTTTTTAATATATGTAACATTTTAAGGAAATTTAAGTTTCTAGGTGTAAGTTTTAATTAGAAATAACATTTCCTTCAATAACCACTTTTTTAAAATTAGTAATATTTTTTGCTTATTTTAGCAAATCGGTTTTCAAAAATTTGTAAAATGATTTCTGAAATTAGCAACACAAATTTGTAAATATTCTGTAAAAATTCTGTAATTTGTAAAATGTAAATAGCAAAAAGATTTGCTAAATAATAATTTTTTACTAAAAATTAGTACAAAAATAGTAGAGGGGGATTGAAAACCGTTTACAAATTTTTCTACTAACTTTTTTTTTCTGAATGTTGCATAATTATCATATTTTTTTCATAGTCAGAATTTTTGTTACCACAGTATGGTTACAGCCAATCATGATATAAAATAGAAGGTGCCAATCATAAAATAGTAAAATATTTACTAAATAATGATGGTAGCGACCATGTTGATGGTTAGAAAACGAATAACTTGGTTGTAATAACCATACCCGATTGCAGCAAGCACAATATAGTAGCAGTGATCATATTACAACCATGATTTTTCTCTGCGTGATTATAACTTTACATATATAAATCATATATTACGTAATCAATAATGAGTAACTTATTACTTTATGCTTGCAAATAATGAAAAAGTTAACGTTCTATCATTACAAGGTAACGCACGAGAATATCGCACCCATTAACAAAGTTTTGCTGGGCAATCATCGATTACTGTGACGATGAGAAAGTTACGTGAAATTTTTGGGAGAAACAACGTGCCAACAAAACGCTAAATTTATCGTGTAGTGAATGATTTCAAAGAAAGAGGATCTGTAGGTGATAGGTCCAAGCATGGACCACAACGTACTGCAAGATCGGCTGAAAACATTACTGCTGCTCAATAAAGTGTTCAAAACAATCCATCAATCTCAATTCGAAGCCGTGCTCAGGAACTTGGTCTTCAAAGAACAACTTTGGCCACAATTTTGCACAAGGATTTGCATTTATTTCCATGTAAGATTTAGTTGACACAAGAGTTTCTTCCACAAGATCATTAACGCCGCCGTACATATGCCAATATGATGTTACAGCTCGCCCATGACAACCCCGATTTTATAATGAGTGACGTGACACATTTTCATTTGAATGGATATGTGAATAAACAGATTAGTCGGTTCTGGGCAATGGAAAAACCCTCAAATTATTCATTAGTCACCTTTGCATCCATTAAAAGTGACAGTCTGGTGTGCAATTTGGTCAGGAGGAATCATTGGACCTCTTTTCTTTGAAAATGAAAACGGCGTAACGGTAACTGTGAATGGGGAGCGATATTTTGATATGATTGAAAACTTT
This sequence comes from Eustalomyia histrio, assembly GCA_949748255.1. Lineage (NCBI taxonomy): Eukaryota > Metazoa > Arthropoda > Insecta > Diptera > Anthomyiidae > Eustalomyia > Eustalomyia histrio. Next base: position 108,922,893 of record OX456527.1, on the reverse strand, counting down.
TTAACGCTACAACTGCATGCTTTGGGCTTGATTAACATGTGGTATCAACAAGACGGTGCCACATCACATACAGTCAAGATTACAATGGAATTACCTCTCGAGACATCTTTCCACAACAAGTTATTTCAAGAAATGGTGATGTTGATTGGCCTCCACGATCGCCTGATTTGACTGCTCCGGATTTCTTTTTGTGGGGATATCTGAAAAGTAAGGTTTATGCAAACAAACCACAAAACGCTTGAGCAACTCAAACAAAATATTCGTGTTGAAATTAATGAAATACCGCGTGAAATCTGAGAGAATGTAATGAAAAAGGGCTCACCTTTGTGAGTCTTACAGAGGCGTACATTTATCTGATATTGTATTCCATACATAATTGCTGACATTAAATAAAACATTTTATCAATATAAGATCCATTCTTTTTCATTTAAACAAAAATTATAAACAAACAAAGTAGTATACCTTCCCGGCGAATATCCTGTACAAGCTCATGCATGTTCACATATATTTTGATTTTAACATGGCCAGATGAAAATGGGATCATTTATTTACATATATGGTTCTGCATAGGCTTTTGTACGATCACATAGAATATAGCTGGTCACATACATGACCATACATTTTATCAGTTTTATTTTTGAAATTTTGAGATACCAGAATTTAGAATCTTTAGAATTCTAAATACATAAATATGCCATCAATTTGTTGTTGGAAGAACCCTTTCTTCAGTTAATATTTAAATAAATCATTTAATTTCTATAATAAATTTGAATCATATTTACCTTTAATATATAACTCTACATAAATATTTAAGTCCCGAAAATGATATGAGTGTGAAAGGATATAGAACAAATGCAAAAAAAAAAATAATAATATAAAAAAAAACGCCAAATGATAAATGTGTGGCATATGTGAGCATGTTTATACACATGACTTAATATGTGTTAAATCACATTCAAGCCAACGAACATCAACTGATACATTTAAGCATTTATATTATGTACATACCCTGTAGGAAATGTCGATAGTGAAACTGTACTGATTCACTATTGACTTTGTCACCAGTTCAACTGACTAATTATGCCCCAGCCACTGCTTTCTGCTGTAGACATTTAACATGTGCGTGTCATTGCGAATCTACACAACTATTGACTAGGTGTTGACATTGGAACCAGAGATTCACTAGTACATTTTAGTAATTCTAGTCTACACTTTTGGAATTTTTTACTAGATTTCCACACTAAGGAGGAAATAAGATTAAACAGGTGTATTTATTTTCCCATCTAAAAATCGAAATATATATGAGCATACATGTTCATACATGGGCTTGTATATGATCATATATGGGCATACATGGTATATACGTCCATACATGATCTCATATATATGATCATATATTTCCGGATCCGAAATTTGAGGGTATATGGTGATATATGTGCATATATTATCATACATGCTCATATATTATTCATGTATGCTCGTATATGATCATATACGTCCATATACCCTCAAATTTTGGATCCGAAGATATATGATTATATATGAGATCATGTATGGTCATTTATTGAACAATGTATGGACGTATATGACCATGTATGCCCATGTAGAACGCAAGAAGAACGCAATTTTTAAATCTGGCAACATTCGAAGTGTCATTGTTTGACATTTGAACAATTGTTATTGTTTGCTAGTAGAAGGTACGAGGTTAGTAAAAATGGAGCGCTACACGAATGAACAACGCATTCTCATTGTGAAATTGTTTTACCAAAATGGTGAAAGTTTTGCGGCTACAGTTCGCAAATTGCGATCAATTTGGGGTCACAATAATGCTCCAAAAGATAATGGATAAATTTGCCGAAACTGGGTCTGTTAGTGATGTAAAGACAACAACGCGCCATCGACCAGGTCGATCGACCGAAAATGTCGCAGCTGTACGTGATGATGTCGCTCAAACTCCATCCACCTCAATTCGACACCGAGCTTAGCAAATTGGTGTCTCCAAATCCACTTTGCAGCGAATTTTGACGAAAGATTTGCATCTTCATGCATACAAAGTTCAATTGACTCAGGAACTGAAGCCAGCTGACCATGGACAGCGAAGGGAGTTCGTTAATTGGGTATTGGAGAGACAACATGAAAATTCTGATTTTGCCGATAAAATCATCTTCAGTGACGAGGCCCATTTTCATCTTGATGGCTTCGTCAATAGGCAGAATTGTCGCATTTGGGGTGAGGAAAATCCTCGAGTGATTCACGAGAAGCAAATGCATCCTCAACGTGTCACTGTGTGGTGTGGGTTTTGGGCTGGAGGAATCATTGGACCTTTTTTTTATGAAAATGAGGCAGGTCAAGCGCAAACAGTCAATGGTGTTCGGTATCGTGAAATGATAACCAGTTTTTTCTTGCCTAGAATTGAAGAAATGAATGTGGAGGGCATGTGGTTCCAACAAGACGGCGCCACATGTCATACAGCCAGAGAAACAATTCAATTGCTGCATCAGTCATTTCCCGGTCGTGTTATTTCGCGTTTTGGAGATCAGAATTGGCCGCCTAGATAGTGCGATTTAACACCATTAGATTTTTTTCTTTGGGGTTTTTTGAAGTCGATGGTTTACGCGAATAAGCAGACGACGACTCAAGTCTTAAAAGAGGAAATTGGACGCTGCATTAATGAAATACCGCAGCATTCATGCAAAACGGTCATTGAAAATTTTATTAAAAGATCGCGTGCATGCCAGCAAAGCCGCGGCGGCCATCTGCATGATATATTGTTCCATACATAACCTCATTCTGTCTACTTTACGATATAATAAAGTTTCACGATTTTTTTTAAATATCTGTGTTCTATTTAAAATTTAAAAATTGCGTTCTTCTTGGGACACCCTTTATGATCATATACAGGCCCATGTATGATCATGTATGCTCATATATATTTCGAATTTTGGATGGGTTGTTAAATTAAATATTTTATTAATAAATTTTTTTATAAATTTCATTAAAGTAAAAAAAAATTTCGTGCAAATTTAATTTTGGAGTAGACAAATCTTCAAAAGAATGCACAAAATCATCCACAGGCTCCGTAAAATCTTCATCAGGCTCCACAAAATCTCTAGAGTTGCAACTTTCACTAAAAATTGTTGCCTCTTGTTATTTTTATTTTCATACAAAATTGATAGTTTTTTTACAAGTTTTTTATAATTTCTTTTGCTCATTATATATTTTTATATTTTGTTCAAATTTGTATATTTAACTTTAAATTTATTTTTCTTTATATTTTATTAAAAACTTTAATTTTGCATGCAGCTATGCACATGTATTTTCAACAAAATAAAACAATAAAAAAATCAAGAACAAGCACAGCTTTGTAGCTGTAAAAAAAGAATATAAAAAGTATAGACGTTTTGTAGACATGTCACCAAAAAGTCACCCAAAATAGTCGACAAAAGTGGTGACTTGTAGACACTTGACCCCAGGCTTCCTACAGGGAACAGATAAATCTACATACATACTCGTACCTCATGTCATTTTCTTATTTATGCTAACAAAATACATTGATATATATATTATATAAATATTCTACATTAGTACGAAACTTAATGAATATGTAGAAATATTCTTGAATTTGTGTGATTTAATATTTCTCGAAATAACACTTTTTACATTTCTACAATTTAAATACAAAATATAAATGCCAACTTTATATAAATGTGAGTAATTTTTGCACACACACCAGCCCATATCCACCTCAAAACTTTATTAACAATTTATTATATTATTTAGGCAATGTACACGTATTCATTTGAATTGTTATGTGTGAAATTATAAAAATTCGCATGCATGCATCTCTACTCCACATGTACTTTTGTAGGTAAGAAATGTGAAGGCATTACAATGGAAATTTTACAAATTTGATGTAGGTGCTTTTGCGGTATCAGGGCATTATAAAACTGCTAATACTCAGGCTGATGTTTGTTAATACACACAGTAAAAGGATATATTGTAACAGCCTAATTTCTAGCAAACCGCACCGCACGCAGAGAAGTGGTTGGGGAAATTATATTCATATATTTTTGGATTATGATTGTGCCAACCATAGTTGTACTATAAGATAGTTATCATATTATGACAATAAAATAACCATAATTTTACCATAGTATTGTTCCAACAATTATATTATGATTTGAAACTTTGAAAAAGTTCTTTTAATTTAAGAATATTTCTTTAAGAAAAACTTGATATTTAGAACTTTTTTAAGAATACTTTTATGGATTCTATGGAAAGAAAAATACTTCAAAAATTTTCAAATTCTAAGGATTTGTTTTTATAATAAAAAAAAACATACATTTTATTGACAATTTCCACTGAAAAATTCTTTAAAAGACATTTTTAAGAATATTTTTAGATAGTCATCAGAGTCTTAGAATTTTTCTTTTAGAATGATCTATGACAATTATGTGTGAAAGATCGGCCAAATGCTCGCCACTTCTTCGGTGGCATACCTCTATCCGATGGTCCATATTTTCAATGACTCTGAGACATAATTGAGGTTAAATGTCGTTAATGTGCCGAATTATCTCATCCTTTAGCTCTTGAATTGCTCTTGGCTTATTAATGCACACTTTTTCTTTAAATATCTCCAAAGAAAAAAGTCCAACGGTGTCAAATCACATGATTGTAGCGGCCAATTAACATCGCCACGACATGAGATAACACGGCCATTAAATTTCTCGCGCAAAAGAGCCATTGTTTCGTTGGCTGTGTGACACTATCCTGTTGGAACCACATATAGTCTAGGTCCATATCTTCAATTTCTGGCCACAAGAAGTCTGTTATCATCTCGCGATAGCGAACAACGTTCATGGTAATTGCTTGGCCGACCTTATTTTCGAAGAAGTACGGCCCGGTGACACCGCCAGCCCATAAACCGCACCTATAGTCACTCTTCGGCTGAGATAATTCGGCACATTAACGGCATAGAACCTCAATTATGCCTCAGCGTCATTGAAAATTTGGACCATCGGATGGAGGTGTTCCGCCGAGGTCGCGGCGGCCATTTGGCCGATATTTTATACCATACATAATTGAACCATACCATATTATCATAATAAAAGAAATGACAATAATTTCCTAAATAATTTGTGTTTTATTCAAAATCAACATCGGCCCTTAAAATTTAACCACCCTTTACAAAAAAAAAAAACTACTAAAAGTTAAATTTTCATATAAAAATTTCACTATGTTTTTCGGGTATGGCGTTTTTACACCGAAACTCCAAATGTGTTATAACTTTGCAGAAATAGTTTAGACATAAATTCGGCCAAGAAAGAGAGACATTTGTGCAGGTCCCGCAACAAGCATACTACCAATCAAAATCTTAAATATGAATTATAATTTCTAGTTTACAGTTTGTTTCTTATTGATTCGCTAATGTACAAAATATGCAGCAAGAATTTTTTTCCACAAATATGAATACTTTCTACGTGCTACTATTTAATATTAAAAATTAGCAGAAATTAACTTGTAATTTAATAAATATCTGTATATGTGTAAGAATACTAAAACAACACAATGCAGTCCGGAATGCTGTACATATTACTAAATTTTGTACTCTCAAATAGAATGTTCAAGAAAATTAAATCTAAACATTATTTCTTCTTTATACTGCATTGTTTAGGGTTTGCAAATATCAAACATTTTCATTTAACAAAAATCTTTTCTTCATAGAACCCCGAGTCTTGTTAAAATTTTGAATAATCAAATAAATTTGATGTATTCTTTGACTGTTTTAAAAGACAAAATATAAATTTATAGAAAAAACATTCTCATCATATTTTTCCCTGCTGCATAGTAAACCCTATTATGAATAAACAAACATAAAAACAAAACAACTTCTTGGTCTGTAATGATGTTAACAAAAACATATTATATCGTAAAACTTTAAATTACGTGTTTAGTTACTCTTAGGTATCTTTAGCATTATAAAACTTAATATGATGTATAAAAATAAAAAGTTTACTAGAGCAAAACTTTTGCTAAGAAGAGCGAAAAATAAAAAAAAAAAGAATATTATGCTGTTATCATCATTAATTTTATAAACCATCAACAAAAATTTATATTAAATAGTGTTATAAAGCTAAGAAGGGTTTTAACACACATATTAATTCTATTGAAGTTTTTGATAGATTTTACACCATTTAATTAAAATTTTGTTATATTAACTATAAATTTAATTGAATTTTTAATAAATTGTAAATACTGTTAATAGTTTTGGTGATGTAAGAAATTTTTAATTGCAAATGCATTAACAAATACATTTTTTTTTTGTTTCAAAGGATGACAACAAATCCGATTAACTGTTTACGAACTTAGATTTTAGCTTTAAGGAGCTAAAAGGGAAAAGTCTTCCCCTTGACGGCCTGCCCAAACCACTTTGGTTAGAAACTTGAAATTTATAATATTTGTTGCTTGGAGTATGCGATAATTCACTGATCACACTTTTTGGAATTTTGGTCAGGAGCTTGGTAAATATATAGGGTTTTAAAGGCTTGTCGAAATCACTTTTGCTACAAACCTAAAATTAAAATTATGTATTTTCCGGATTGTAATGTAATTCCCGCAATATTTATAATTTTCGCCAAAATTTTCGTGCTTAAATTAAAGAATTAAAAGAGAAAAGTTTCTCGTTTCTCTTTGTCTACAAACCTGAAATATAAAATATCTGTTGCTTGGAGTGTGGACTCCTCCACTCCAAAATCTCCCCTTATATGGCCTGCTTAATCCATTTTATCTAAAAAACTGATATTTAAAGAACAAGTGAAATTACAACATTACAATTGACAAACGAAATGGAATGGGAAATAATTTAAACTGAAGCAATAAATAAGGGAAAGAAAAAAAATAGAACGGGAAACAGGTGGAATTGAAACACTAAATAGGGGAAACTAAATGGAAGGGAACGGGGATCAAGTTGAATCGAAAATCTCGGCAAACAGGCAAAAAGTAGAATTAAAACATTATGCAGGGTAAGCGAAATTAAAATGTAAGGAGAACGAGCGGAATTAAAACATTATGCAAAGGAAACAAATGGAATAGAACAGGCAAGGACTGAAGAAAAAGCACCAAATAAGAAGGACGAAACGGAATTGGGAATAAGTGGAATTGAAACACTAGACCATGATAACGAAATCAGAAATTAGTAGACTTGAAACACTAGACAAGTGGAACGAAATGGAATGAAACGGGGAACAAGTGGAATTAAAATATTATGCAAGGTGAAAGAAATGAAACTGTAAGGAGAACGAGAGGAATTAAAACAATATGCAAGGGAAACAAAATGGAATGGAAAAGGCAACGACTGAAAGCAAAGCACCAAATAAGAAGGATGAAATGGAATTGCAAATAAGTGAAATTTAAACACTAGACATGGCCAACGAAATGATATAACAGCGAACCAGTGGAATTGAAACACCAGGTAAGAAGACAAAATGAAATGGAACGCCAAACGAGTGGATTTGGTAAACACAAGGGGAATAAAATCGAAATCATCGGGAAACGATTAAAATTGAAACACTATACAAAGGGAACAAAATGGAAATAAAACTGGGAACGAGTCAAATAAAACGCCTAACAAAAGGAATGACAAGAAATGAAACGGGAAACAAGTGGAATTGGAACACCAAATACCAAAACAAAATGGAATGGAACAGGCAACGACTGAAAGCAAAGCAACAAATAAGAAGGACGAAATGGAATTGCAAATAAGTGAAATTAAAACACTAGACACGGCTAACGAAATGATATGACACGTACGAGTGGAATTGAAACACCAGGCAAGGAGACAAAATGAAATGAAACGCCAAACGAGTGGATTTGGTAAACACAAGGGGAATTAAATCGAGTTCATAGGTGAAACACTATACAAAGGGAACAAAATGGGAATAAAACTGGGAACGAGTCAAATAAAACGCCTAACAAAAGGAATGACATGAAATGAAACGGGAAACAAGGGGAATTGGAACACCAACTACCAATACAAAATGGAATGGAACAGGCAACGACTGAAATCAAAGCAACAAATAAGAAAGACGAAATGGAATTGCAAATAAGTGAAATCAAAGCACTAGACACGGCTAACGAAATGAGATGACAGTGAACGAGTGGAAATGAAACCCCAGGTAAGAAGACAAAATGAAATAGAACATGAAACGAGTGGATTTGGTAAACACAAGAGGAATTAAATCGAAATCATCCGGAAACGATTGGAATTGAAACACTATACAAAGGGAACGAAATGGGAATAAAACTGGGAACGAGTCAAATAAAACGTCTAACAGGAGGAATGAAATGGAATGAAACGGGAAACAAGTGGAATTGAAACACCAAACATTAAAAACAAATTGAAATGAAACAATTCTAGATTTTGAAGATATTTATAGATGCCTTTCTATTTTAACAATTTTTCTTCACTCTAACGTTTTTCGAAAATATTATATTTTCAATTAATGTATTTAAAGTGATACTGAAGTTGCAACTAATTAAAAAATTTGTTTTATAAATGGTAATGAACATAATTTCACTACAATTGTTAGAAATGCAATGGTAATGAAATCATCAAGTTATTAGTCCCCTGAATTAATTAATCCCATATAGAGTAGACATCCTCTTAGACGGAGGTTTTTTAATGTTTTACGATTGGGATGAAAAGCGCACAATCTCTGTGTTAACGCCAACCCCACGGCATAAAAATCATAAATTTGATATAAATGTTCCCTAATGATTGGACCTATTGAAATGTTCATAAGGAATGCTGTAATATTGGGAGTTCAAAATGTTCATTGGTTGTAAATAAGAAATCAGGAAATAAAACTTTGTCTTCATTCATACTAATTTGCTGCCATTTTGTAACTAATAAATATCTTTAATTATGAATACTCTAAGATATAATTTCTTCTAATATATTTTTGTTATTGATTTGAATTTGTTTTGTGCTAAACTCAAATATTGATACTGATATTAAAACATAAAGTAGATCTTTTTTTTTGTACTGTATATGTTTGTATATGTCATTATGTAAATATTTCTTTTCGACTAAAAATTAATCTGATATTTGGTAGAATCTTAAAAAAGAATAGAAAAGAAAATTAATATGATTTTAATTTTATTGGAAAAAAAAATTGCAATAATACAATTTACAATTTTAAGCTTTCCTGTAAATATTGAAAAATAATTCTCATTATGACTATACAACCTATTTAAAATGATTAGTTTAACAAGAATTGTGAAAAAAAAAACCTTAACTGAAAATTCAATTTCATTTTATTTACCTTACTGTATTGTGTGCACACATTCAATAACCCAGTGAACAAAGTTAGAAGATCTTTAGAAAGCTATGTGTAATACCACACAATGTCATCGACTTTATATGATAAAATATATTTCCAAAAAATTAGGGAACATGAAACCAAATGTTAAATACTCATTTTTGCATACACGAAAAGAAAAAACATGTTTGGGGCAATCATATTTGAAAATCATCATATAGTTTTGAGATTATGCTTGTGCCACCCATACTCGTACCATAATATCATTATCATAATATGATAACAAAATAAATATAATATGGTCCCTACAGTTATGATTGGAAACTATGAAAAAATCTTTAAATATATGATATATTAATGTTTTTCCTAAAGAAAAAATCCTTAAATTTTAAGGACTTCTTTTTTAATAAAAAATTGCTTCTATGCACTTTTTCTAATAGAAAGATTCTAAGGACATTTATAAGATTTTTTAAGATAGTCCTTAGATTTTCATTCAGTAAAAGTCCTTAGAATTTATAAATATTTCTACTAGAAAAAGTTCTTAGAATCTAAGTATATTTCATGATGAACAGTCCTCAAAATCTAAGAATTTTTTAGAATCTAAGTTATTTTAAGAATATATGAATTTTTATCAAAGAAAAAGTTTGCAAAATCTAAGAACTTTAATTTAAGGAAAAATACAAAGAATCTAAAAATGTTTCTATCAGTAAAACTTCTAAAAATCTAGTTTTCTGTATACGAAACCCTTTCGTACAAAACAATTTTTGGGTTCTTCAGACTTTTATGTACTTATAAAAAAATATTTTTTATTAATATTCTGAGTACATCTTCGACATTTTACAAGAAATGATTTAATAAATATATTTTTTAAAAAATTTATTAATATTTTTATTGAAAAGAATTATAAAATCTTTATATAGAATCCTTTTGACAATAAATTTTTGATTAGTGTAAATTATAATGTTATATATATAACACATTTTCGAAAATAAAACCCACCAGGTCAAAATGATCATATATTGTAATTTTTTTATGAAAACATGGCAGTATCTTGACTTTTAATGTCAAATCATGTTTTATTTGATTTATAATTATTCATGGATTTTCGTCAGCATTTTGTAGTTCCATAATTATAATTTTGTTACCACATTATCGTTACAGCCAATCATGTTATAAAATAAAAAGTGGCCATCATTAAATAATAAAATATTTTCTAATAATAATGATAAAAGCGATGGCAGCAAGTATAATATAATAGCACTGATCATGTCACAAGCATGTATTTTCTCTGCGTGTATAAATGTCAAAGTCATATTTTATTTGATTTGTTCATTGATTGTTGTCAGCATTTTTTAATTCCATAATTATCATATTTTTTCATAGTCAGAATTTTTGTTAACAAAGTATGGTTACAGCCAATCATGTTATAAAATAGAAAATGACAATAATGAAATAATAAAATATTTGGTATAATAATGATGGTAGTGACTATATTAATGGTTAGAACCTATTTATAAACCAATAACTTGATTGTGACAACCATACCCGAATACAGCAAGCATAAAATAGTAGCAGTGATCATGTTACAAGCATATTTTTCCCTGCATGTATTTGGCTTTTAAGTTCATATTTTTTTTTCCTATTTAATTGTTTTTATTGTGCATTTTTGCATATTTAATGCTTTTTATTGCATATATTTGCATATTAGGTATTTGTTAGCATATTTTCTTTAAATTAAAATTATGTTTTAATTAAAAATAAAATAATGTAAGATTTTGTAAAGAACACAATCTATGTTCGACCTGCCTCGGCTTTTGGGCCGAGGTAAATAAATAAAAGAACGATATACCAGTGTGGTATTAATTTTAGTACATTTTTTGGTACTTTTTTAGTTTTCTGAATTTGCTGCTGTCACTATTTTGGATACTTTTTATTAAGAAGTACATTGCTATGGCTGCCAAATTCACAACTATTATTTCAGCAGACACTTATTTTTAATTTTACATTCGTGCTATTTTGGATTTTAAAAATGTTTTCGTAAATCCCTATTTTAGTACTTTTTAGAGCAATTTGATAAAACTATGTTAAAACAAAGGTATTTATGTATAGAATTTTAAGCGTTTCCAACATCCCACCGAACAAAAAAGTACCAAAAATGTCCGAGTTTCTTACCTCTGCTTCAACCCCTAGATACATGAGATGCCCGAAAAAGTGCTACAGTTAGTCTTAGCTTTCGTTTTTCTTTAACATATCTAAATTTTATCCAAATCGAAGTATTTAGATTTGGATACTTTTTTTGTAATTCATTTTTTTTCAATTTCAATTAAAATTGTGGTAATATTGGGTTGAAAAGGGAAAAAAGTTCCAAACTGCTGAAGTTAGGAGTTTGAAATTTGTAGGCTGCTATTGCGGTGTAGATATGCAATAGGACAGAGGTTGTGAAAATTTTAATGGGGAGATGCAAATAGCGGAATAATATCCACCTTAATGTCGTACACAAACTATTTTTAGAAATAGAAAATTAAAAAAAAATATATATTTTGCCGGGGAAATCGGCTAGTTCATTAAGAAAGGAGTATCCAATAAAAACGTGGCAGAAAATGGGGATAAATGCATCACCCAGTCCGACCGCTGCAGCTAGAAGTTTGCTCCAGCGTAAACATCCCAGCAAAACTTTGGTAATGGGTGCTCTCATGCGTTACCTTGTAATGATAGCTAGTTACCTTTTTCATTATTTACAAGCATAAAGTAATAAGTTACTAATTATTGATTACGTAATATATGATTTATAAATGTAAAGTAATAATTGAAATATTTTTGAAAATCTATTTTTAGATACATTACTTTGTGTTTTTTTGTAAGCAAAAGGGTAATGTATGTTTGTTTTGATAACACTTGCGAAAAAACAAAGCGCAACAATTCATTTAAGTTTAAAGCAATCAAAAACTATATGCGTCGATAGCTCAGTGGGTAGAGTTCTTGGCTGGCAACCAAATTTCCCTGTTTCGATTACCATCTTGACCACATTATTTTAAATAAAATATTTGTAATAACTTTTTTTTTAATAAAAATTCCTTTTTTTTAAATCTATTTTTAAACACATTACTTTTTTCATTCTTGTAACCATATAAGTAACCCCTTACATTATCAACTCTAAAGTAATGGGTATGTACATTACTTTGAGGCTCATCGATGAAGTAAGGTGTAAAGTAATCCATCGGCCCCTATGGCTATACATTACTTTACCCATTATTTGGTAATGTGTGGTCATGCTGGGATACACCGAGATTTTTAACGGGTAGGGACAAAAAGCGGAAAAACTCTCCTTCAAAAACCATCGGCTAAAAATTTGATATTTAACATATTTTTTCCCAGGCTTAGAAAGAGAACAAATATACAATTAAATCGTGATGAAAATATTGTTAAAAAGGCCAAAAGTGCTACATTTGACAAAAATGGACTTTATCGGGCTTTGCTAAAAAAAAAATATGACTTCCTCTAGAAAAAAAAGAAATGTCAAATTATTGGCGTGATTGCCTTAGCGCCGCTAGGAATTTTTATTTTTATTTTTTTTTTTTTTTTTTTTTTTGAAAAAATCGCGCCATTTTTTTTTTAATAATTTTTGAGGAATAGTTTTCATTTGGTGCAAAAAAATTATTTGTATGATTGACTTAGCGCCGCATGAAAAAATTATTTCGAGAACATGGCGCGATTTTTTATAAAATTTTTTATTTTTGGAAAATATTTTTTTTTTCTAAAAAAAATTGTGAAATTTTTTGTGTGATTGACGTAGCGCTGCGGGCAAAAATATTTTCTAAAAAAAATGAATTTTGTCAAGAAATTGTCTGCCTTTTATTTGAAAAATCACAAGATTTTTTTAAAAAATAATAATTTTTTTCGGTAAAGTGAACTTTACCCGAAATTTTTATAAATCATTAAAATTTTGATCACATACCTTTGAAGTTATTCCTTCCTTTAAAGTTCTTCCGATCTTTTTTAAAGATTGCCTTTATTCGCCACAATTTCTATATTTTTCGATTTTTATGTTTTTTTTTTGATTGTAGAAAAATTTTTCAAACAAAAATATTCAAAGTTTCATGCAGTAGCATAACTTTATATTATAATTATACCTTTGAAAACAAAATAATATGCTAGGATATCTTAGGAACAAATAACAAAAATACAATTAAAATAAAACAATATAATCCTTTCTATTGTTGTAAATATTTTCAATTCTATTATTGTTGCTGTTACACATTGAACGTGTATAACTTGAATGTATGTGTGATTGCATTAGTGTTTGTATTTTTCTCATATCAAGCGGTATAACAAACTAACATAAGAGATAGGAAAATATATACATAGATATATTTACACTGAAATAAATAACTTGGTTGATAGAACGCATCGAGCAGAAGTCTCATCATACACCAAACTTTAAATTATTTTAATAAATGAAATTGTAATACAAACACAATGATAATAATTTATACATAAAATAACGAAAAAATGTCAAAATAACAGAAAAAAAATTTCGTTAAATAAACGAAAATTTGTTAATTTAACGAAAGTTTTTGTTGTTTTGACATAAATTCCGTATTTTTATGAAAATTATATAGTTGGTGGCTAATTAAACAGATTTTTTTTTCAGTGTTCATAACTGTGTATGTAGGAGTATGGACAAATAACAAACACATGTAAGACAAAAAGGATGTATATTATTTTTGCACCCTACACAGAATATGTTTTATAATAAAATATTTCTGTTCACACTAAGGGAAATTATATTATTTCATAGAAAAATAAAATTTTTTGTTTTGGAAAATTCCCCATATCTTAAAAAGTGAAAGATAATGAAGTACTAACCCACTTCGATGGTGAAGTTGGGGCAAACATTAAAAATTGTTAGGACCAGTTAGGGAATAATTTTATTTTACTCAATGTTAAGGGTTTACTGTTTTTTATAGAGTTCTTTAAATATGTTACAACCAACTATTTATTTCTTTATGGTTCGCAGTCCTTGTCTAAGTAAAACAATGACTACAAGAAATGAAATGGGAAACCTCTGACAAATGGTAAGTACTCATACTATGTATGAAAATTAAAATAAATAAATAAATAAATGGAAGAATTTGATTTCAAGTAAATTTCAAGTAAATAAATGCACACACGCTCAAAAAGCAATTTGTCAAATTTATTATATACAAAGATCAAAAAATATTGTTTTACTACGTACAAAAAAAATAACATGGTTACGGCAATCATAATCAAAGAACGTCATACAATTTATTATATTATGATTATGAAATCATCATATCACAATACCATATGGAGTATCATAATATGATTGAAATTCGTAATGATATTATGATCCTTAGTGATTATAAAATCATCCTCTGTAATCATAATATGATCACTAGAATCATATTTTAATAAAATAACATATTAATATGACTGTACATATCAAATGCATTTTTATTTGATTTCTAATCATTGATTGATTGCTGCCATCATTTTATATTTGCATAATTATTATATTTTTGTCTTAGTTAAAATTCTGGTATGGTTTAGATCAACTATATTATAAAATATCAAGTGGCAATCATAAAATAATAAAATATAAAAATGTTGGTAGTGACCATTTTGTAGTTTGGTATCTATTTATAAAACAATAACTTGATTGCGACAACTTTATCCGATTCCAGTGAGCATAATTTAGTAGCAGTGATCATATTGCAAACATGTTTTTTCTATGCGTGTATTGTTAACGCAACATTAGTAGAATAATATTATCATATATTGTTATTTAAATATAGAATTATTTATAAATGAAAATTCATTATATTGAAAAAAGATTTATTTTTTAAATGCCAATTACGGCAATTGCAATGAATTTAAATTTAACTTTACTCCTTAGCTAATAAAAATAAAAAAAGCTTTTTCAAGTCACCTACAGCTCACCACAAAAAGAGCCTGTAATGGCAACTGAAAATTTTGCAGTTATTACGGGAAACTTTGCTAATTTGAGCCCACCGGTATTTTTTGCTAATCTTAGCTACACATGCCTGCTGACGTGTAGTACAATGAAATTTGTGGAAAAAATTAGCTGCTGCTACTAAATTTTAGAAAACATTTTGTAAAGTGAAATGTAAAATCTGTTTGCTAAAATCAGCAAAAAAAATTTACTAAATATTATTAATATTAGTACAAAATTTCAAATTTTTTTTTTATCGAGCATCAACATTTTTTATTTTATTTATTTTTTTCAAAAAATATTTTAGACAAAATTAAAAAAAAGTTAAAGGCTTAAAAACTTTAAAAACGAATTTATAACTTAAGTCAATTTTTTTACTTAGGTCAGATTTTAATTGTTTTTAGGGCTGATTTAGCAAAAAGATTTCCTAAAAAATATTTTTTTTACTAAAAATCTGTACAAAAATAGTAAAGTGAGATTAAAAATTATTTACAAATTTTTCTACTAGCTTTTTTTCTGAGTGTAATCTTATGGTTATAAGCTGAAATTTTATCTTCCATCCAGATATAATTATATATCGAAATTTTAAATCAAATTGCTACTTTAGAAGTTACTTTACAAAAAATTTCGAAATTTGATGCAAACCTTAAGGCAGGTTTGCATTTCAAACTTCAATATATTGTAATTTGTATAAAATTTTAAAAATTTTTCAATTAATACAAAAGTTATTCGTTCCACTTAATTTCACCAAAACCCGTTTTAATTTTCAAAAAAAAATTTCAGTGATTATCTATAATATATCGAAATCTAATCTTTAATACTCTCTATAAAATAATTTACTGATGAACAGTACGAAAACAAATTTTAGTACTTTTTTAATTTTTGGTACTTCTCTATCAACCATAAGACTTATTTTTAAATGCAATATTCTCTAACAACCACATTAAGGTAATCGGCTTATTAATTAATATTTTAAACAAAGTTATGTCCTAAAACTGTTTTCACAACTGTACTTAATATGTCAAGGTCATTTAAACGCTTGTTCATTAGTATGTCCCGTAACATATGTTTTTCGAATTCTTAAAGAATAACATAAATGGTATTTTATGTGCGGTTTACAAAAATAATAAAAAAAATATGGCAGAGTACTTAAGCAATTTTTCTTGTGTAATTTAAAATCATTTAATAATTTTGAATCACCTCCTTTTTAATATTGTTTTGGATATTTTAAAATTTGTCCTTAGTATAATTCTAGTTTTTTTTTGCACGTGCAATGGTGGATTAAAAATCCTTTTTGTACAATTTAAGTAAAATGTTTGTAGAATTTATTTTTAATTGTGCCAATTGTTTAAAAAGTCTATTCTCATTTAGGCCTTGTCCTTATATACGTAGTTATATATATAGTTGTTATATGTTAAAAAAAAAAGTTTTTAAAAAAGGACAATATGCTCTATCAGCCAAAACATATTTGAAATTTTCAATTGCAATACCCTCTATCAACCATAACACCGCAAATATTACATTAATTTTTAATAAAGTATTCAGTAGTCATATTTAACAATAATTTTAGAAGATAGATTGATCCAGACTTTAAGAATTGAGACATAAAACAGTTTTTTGTCTTTCTTAACAAAATATTTTTAGTTAAGTAGAAGGTATTGAATAAAAGCTCTCGATATATAATATTTTTTTAAATTTTTTTGAAATTTTCTGAAACTTGTTTCTGGTTACTAACATAACGAAGTCGGAAACTGATAACAAATTTCACTAATAAAAAAGTAAATAATTAATATATATCTACCTACATCAATAATTCGATAAATCGATGGCTAAATGTAGAAAGGCCCTAACTCAATTTTTTGTTTCTAAAGGGGTAATGGAATAAACTTAATAAAATCCTAAGAAATTTGAATATAAAATTTCCTTAAATGCAATTTTTCCTTTTGATATGCAAAGCTTTTCCGAAATCATTGACTTTTCTACCATGCTTTTGAAAAAACTAAAAAATCAAGCAGGGCCTTTCTACTTTAAGCCCCTGTCTCATCATCGCCCAGTCCAAGCCGCTGAAGCTAGTTTTAGTTTTGTCGACATATAGTTTTCCCCTCCAACTTAGACTTCCACTAAGGCGGGATTTTTGGCAACTTTTACGGCGAGGGGTAAAAGGGAAAAAATCTCCCCCTTGACGGCCTGCCCAAACTCCGTTGGCTAGAAATCTAAAATTTAAATGATGGGTTTTATAAAATATGCGCCAAAATTACTGATTTACTTTTGAAATTTTCTGCAGGGACGTGGCAAAAATGCGGCTCAAAAGGGGAAAAGCCTGAGTCCTAAAGGCCTGCCGAAACCGCATGGGCGAGATATCTAACATTCGAAATTTATGTTCCTTGGAGAGGGCGTTAATTTAATGACAACAATATTGTGGAAAAATTGGAGTCAAATAGGGGAAAATTATCCGCTTTAACGGCCTGCCACAAGCGCTTTGGCTAGAAATTTGAAATATAAAATATTAATTTAATAGAGGATGGGATATTTCACTGATAAAATCCTGTTTGGAATTCTTGCCAGCAACGTCATAAAAAGGGCGCTCCAAAGGAGATGATTTTTGACAATAACAGTCTATCGAAAGCACTTTGGCTACAAACCTGTAATCTAAATTATGTGTCCCTTGAAGTACGGGCTTCCTCATTGACAAGGAATTTTATTTGAATTTTCTCCAGGAACGTGGTAAAGTTGAGGGTGTAAAAAGAGAGAAGTGTTCCATTTAACGGTCTGCTCAAACCGCTTTGGCTAAAAACCTAATATTTGAAATAACATACTTTTTGGAATTTTCGCCAGTAGCGTGGCAAAATAAGTATTTAACTTGGTTTCTACGAACCGATTATAGTGTATTTTTTAATAAACAAAAAGAAATTGCAATTCTGTAATCATTTGGCTTTATGTCCAAAATAATTTTGATGACATACGTTCGATTATACTGCTACATATAAAAAACATTAACTGTTTAATGATTCGTTTAACCTAGAAGACTTAAAGTCGATAGCAGAGCGAAAGTACAGTTTAATTTTCAATAAAATTTATGCAAAGTCCTTAATTTATTTATCAATTTCTTTTAAATCCCAATTGTAATAATCATACAAGTGTGTGATTGTATTGTTCATCCAAAACAAAACATATGTAGTTTTTAATTTCATTTCACTTTAATATTTTATTTTACACCCACATCGCCCTTAAACTAAATTAACTCTTTACTTATATGGTCAATTGTAATTTTATATTCCAACCTTTTTGTGTTTTAAAAACATTACTACCTTCGTGCCCTAAAAATGTTCAAAAGGGTCCTTGTGTATTTGGTGCTAAACGAAAAGAAGAAGAAGAACAGATACAACACATAGACATAAAGTAAACATTTGGTTTAAATTTACGACCAATTTCTCTACATTGTTTTGGGTTTTAAATTTATGTTTAACTTTTTAGCCTATTCAATATTTTAGAACATATGCAATAAACTAAGTAGAAGATATTTACACCATTTACATACAAATTTTTATATCAGATAAAGGTAAAGATACATTTTTTGAAAATTTAATCTAAAAGCTTTCTTTGATATTCAAAATTTATTATTGATTTTTTTTAAATTTTATAAAAATATTCCATACAAATTCACGCAAAGAAAAAACATGGTTGGTGCAATCATATTCGAAGAGCATCATATATTTTTGGGTTTATGGTTGCGCAAACCATAGTCCTACTATAATATAGTTATCATGTTATGATAATAAAATTACCATAAAATGGTAACTACAGTTATATTATGGTCCTAAATAAACATGTTATATTGAATTTATCATAATATGATCGCACGTAATCATAGTATGCTCAAAATTTTAATATATTATGGTCCCTCATAAATAGATTATGATTCCTGGATTATCATTATATGATCCATAATCTAAGAAAATTTCTTATAGGAAAAGTTCTTAGAAACTATGAAAAAACTCTTTAAATTTAAGAATATTTCCTTAGAAATGTTTTTTTTTATAGAAAAAAATTGATATTAAGGACTTTTTGAAGAAAAATTGTTTAGGAAAAAATCATAGATTCTAAGAACTTTTCTTTCAAGAAAACTTTGATTCTGTAGACTTTAAAAAAATAAAACTTAAAACTTTTTTTGTTAGACATTTTTAAGATTTTTTATAAAGTTTTTAAAAATTTTTCTTGAAGAAAAAGTCTTTAAAATCTAAGAATATTTCTACTAGAAAAAGTCCTTAGAATCTAAGTATTTTTAATAATGAAAAGTCTTCAGAATCTATGAATTTTTCTTTCTAAGAAACAGTTTGGAGAATCTGAGAATTTTAGTTTAATGAAAATTCCATAGAATCTAAAAAAGTTTTTATCAGATAAATTTATTAATATCTACATATTATTTTGTGTAAGAAGCCTTTTCGTACAAAAACAAAAATCATGGGTTCTACAGACCTTTTCTTTTAAAAAAATATTTTATTAATATTTTGAGAACTTTTTACAAAAAATTAATTAATAAACATATTTAAAAAAAATCTAATTGTTTTTATTGAAAATAATTAAAAAAATAAAAATCTTTCAACAGAATCTTTTTGCCAATGAATTGATTAGTATAAATAATATTATATTTGAATATAAAACCCCTTTAATAAAAATCTTCTAAAGCTAAAAAAAATTAACTAGATCTTAAAGGGTCAATTGATGAAATATTTTAATGACATGTGAAAGGTATTTACTACCCATCTGATATTTGTCCAGTTTTAGTAAACAACATATGATTGTTTTTTAAGACATTCTGTAGTAAAAACACTGACTGAACTGATAAAATTTTATGACTGTAAATGTTAAAGTCATGTTTTATTTGATGTATAATTATTCATTGATTGTTGCCAGCATTTTATCGTTGCATAATTATCATATTTTTTTCATAGTCAGCATTTTTGTTACCACAGTATGGTTACAGCCAACCATGATATATAGAAGGTGCCAATAATAAAATAGTAAAATATTCACTAAATAATGATGGTAGCGACCATGTTGATGGTTAGAAAATTAATAACATGGTTATGACAACCATACCCGATTGCAGCAGTGATCATATTGCAACCATGTTTTTTCTCTGCGTGTAGATAAAGACTGGCTAGGTAGTTATACATATAACTACTTAAAAATTAGGAATTTCTAAAAATGCTGCCAAGTCTTGGAATTTCTCGGCTTTTCTCTTTTAAATGCAAACAAAAATATTTTTAATTTTTGTATTTAAAATAGAGCAGGGCAAACAATAAAATTTCTCTATTTCGCTTTCCCGCGAAGTCCATATACGAAAACATCTTTTGTACAAAGGTGGTCCCAAATCTACAAATTGTAGTTGTTTACAAAAAATTATGAAAATTCAGGTAAGTAGGGATAGTCTGTTTCTTTACAAGTAGTTACAGATATAGATATAAAATTCGAACAAACCTTATATTAAAATAATAATTTACATCCCAGCAAGATTTTGGTAAAGGGTTGGACCAATTTCAGGTATTACTTGTTAAAGGCTATCATTTACCCTTTGATTTGCTTTGAAAGCGAAAGCCACACGTTACAAATATTGTGATATATATAACTACTTATTTAGAGGCTTTAAAATAATGTTTTATTTGACAAAAGTCTAAGAACTTACAAATTTTTGTTTTTTTTTCATTCCATTTCCCAATTCCTGGTAATTGCAACTTTTGGTGGAATGTTAAGATGGTGCATAATATTGAAACTCATCTGCAATATAGAAAAAGAACTGTTAAAATTATATATCAATTTAAATGTTGTAAAATGTTCTAGCAAGAACGATGCACAATGCACACAAAAAATATCTCTTAAATTCCTCCAATTAAAAATTTTGTAAAATATTAAGGTCATATCCAATTAATTTGTAATTGATTCAGTTGAAAAAAAAATGATCAATAGTGAATATTACGAGTTAAAATTTTAATATTCATAATTTTTTAACTGAATCAATTACAAAGTTAATTGATTATTGAAATTTTTATTAAGATGAATTTAAAAGATATTTTTGTGAGTGTGTACACACATCAATTTAAGCCTTAGTCACCGAATTCCTATTGTAAACTGACAAAATTTGTGTATATGTATTCTGAAATACAACTTTGTTTAACTTATTTGTTAATACAATTAATTTGTTTGTTAATGCAACAATATTTAGATTTGAAATTACTTTTTACTGTGATATTACTTATTGGGAATTGTTGTAATATTTAAATACTTAAATTTAGTTAAAATGTAGGTAAATATTACTACATAGAAACAACAACAACATATACTTTACTTTACATGGCTTTATAACATATTTAAATATGTATGTGAGGTGCTTACTATGAAAGTGGTTTAAGTCTATTTTTAAAACAAAATTGTGTTATTTGTGGGGTTTACTGCAGACAAATCGTAGCTCAAAAATTTCATGATTGTAGAAATTTTAACAGAATTGTAATACATTTGGAAGTACAATATGTACACTTAAAATAGTTTGTATGCTAAAATAATAAAATAATAATAAAACGAGGGCAGATCAATAAGTTCGTGACTTTTCGAACTTCCCTCGTAGTTATATGAAATGCAACACTGCTCCCATCAAGTACCACCTTTCAAATTTTGAGCAAGTTGCGTCATTTACTTTGCGTTTAACAGCTGTTCAAAACATACAACCTCGTGGATTATTTTAAAAATGGAAAAAAATGAATTTCGAGTGCTTATTAAACATACATTTTTGCGAAAAAAACCGTCAGACAAACCAAGGAAAAGCTTGATAAATACTATGGGGACTCTGCACCATCGATTTCAATGGTAAAAAGGTGGTTTATTGACTTTCGTTGTGGCCTTACAAGGACAGATGATGCCGAACGTTCTGGACGCCCAGTTAAGGTCTCTACACCCAAAACAATTAAAAAAATTCACGATATGGTATTGGCCGATCGGAGATTGAATGTGCGATAGATTGTGGAAGACATAGGCATCTCACTTGGGTATGAGGAAGCTTTTCGCAAGATGGCTGCCGCGATTGCTCACAATCGACCACCAACGGAATCGTGTAACAGATTTGTTTCCGTGGCAAAAATCCATAAAGTAGACTACGAATTGCCCCCTCATTCGCCTTATTCTCCGGATTTAGCCCACAGTGACTATTTCCTATTTCCAAACCTAAAGAAATGGCTCGGTGGAAAGAGAATTAGCTCCAACGATGATTTTGATTGATCAAACAATTGCCTATTTTATGGACCTCGATAAATCCCGCTGTCAAGCGCAAAGTAAATGACGGAACTAGCTCAAAATTTGACAGTAGTCTATTAAAAGGTGGTACTTGATGGGAGCAGTGTTGCATTTCATATTACTACGAGGGAAGTTCGAAAAGTCACGGACTTATTGATCCGCCCTAGTATTTCATTAAAAAACAAGCCTACTACTATCAAATGGTTTTTGTTATTAATTTTTAAATGTTGTTTAAACAACTGACATATCAGTAAAAAAACAACAAATGATTAATCAGTTTAAAATAAGTGTTAAAATTTCACCCAACAATTTTATACTAAATAACTGATTATTCATTTATTTGAAATTCTTTCCGTTTTTTTGTTTTTTAATCTACAAAATGTATACTCACACAGTCTATAGACATATGTATGTTGTGTGAATGACCTTATACGTGTGTGTTTATGAAGTTCTTGTAATTTGAATTGAAATAATTTTGTATACAAACAATTTTAATAAAAAACAAATTGTAATTTTTTGAATATTTTTTTTGAAACAGTCACCAAACAAAATATAAATTTTTTAATAACCTTAATGAAAACAAATAAATCACAATATTCCGTTTTATGGGTAAATTTTTATTAGATTCCAAACAAATTAAAAAAAAATAAATGAAACTGAAAAATATCGGTAAATGACAGTAAATGACAGTAAATCATTTTTAACAAATGTATAAAAAAAGTTAAAATAAATATTTCTTTGAAAAATGCGTGTATGTTCCTTTATTTTTAACTGAACTGCAAAAAAATTTTTTTAATATACTTTAAACAGTGAAATACATAATATTCTGAGTGTAAATAAGTTAAATTCAATAACAATAAAAATTCTGCCCATAAAAATAATGTCTGTGCATTTTAAGGTCTGATTTCTTGATTTCATATTAATTCTTTAAATTTTCTCTAATGTTTCAATTACACTCGTTACGTGTTTCATTCCATTTCGTTTTCCTTGAATCTGTTCGTTATGTTTTATTCGTAGCCCATACTATTCCATTTTTTCCCCTTTGTCCAATGTTGCAATTACTACTGTTCCCCGTTCGCATTTCATTTCGATCCTGTTGTCTAATATGGCAGTTCCACTTTGTTCTTCGTTGCATTTATTTTGTTTCCCTTGTGCTGTATTTGAATTTAATTTACTCCAATTTCCTTTTTATTTTGGTCCCACTATTTCCTAGCAAAAAAAAAGTAGCAAAAGAAGAGAAAAAGAAGCAGTGGTTTTGATTCCGGTGTTGTGAAAATTTGGATCGGAACCAATGATTTTTTCATAGGGGTGTCATAGGGTGGAAGTTTTTTTTTATGATCCTTTTTCATTGCATCTAAAGCCCTTTTTATGGTTTAATGAAAAATGAAATCTTTTGCTCTTCCCAAATAAATTTTTAATTTGTAATTAAGATTTCTACAGGACATCAGTAATTGGGCCTTAGCCTCATTTTCACAATCTCCCGTTAGCTTCTACCTTGGAATTTAACTGACAGATTTGTTGTTGTTTCCTATATAAAGTTTGAGTTTAACTGTTCGTTAAAGTTTAGCGGAAATTCAGCAATCTCTATTCGAAATTCTTGCGATTTTTACTACAATAATTTTTTTACTTTTTGTAGCGTTAAGATTTGAAAAGTGTAAAATTTCATTAAAAATCACATTTTTATAAGTTGTGAAAAAGAACTGCCTTAGAAGAGAAAAATCAGAACTAAACGATACTTTAGAATCAATGAAAAATTAATTCCTTAAGAATCACTTCCATTTATTTTTGCTGGGTTAGTTTTCTAATTTCTTGGTTTCCCCGTTCTATACCATTTCGTTTCCCATGTTTCCCATTTTCGCGTGCCATTTCAATTTGACTCGTTTTTCAAATTTTAGGTTTCTATATAAAGCGCTTTGAGCAGAGTATTTTTAAAGTGTAAATAAATTAAATAAAAACTACTACGTATACAAAAATATTTAACAAAAAGTAGCAATTAACAATTAAAAAAAAAAACATTAAAATACAAAAGCTTTTATAATTTTACTTTAAATTTACTTGTACCACTTTCAAAAGAAGGCTTTTATATGTTTTTATATGTATCGTATGTGACATAATACAATACATATCTACAATGGCATACACAATAATACTTAAACAATAGACCTATTTTAAAACTACACAAACTTGGTAATACTTTGACTTGCTAAATTTGCAATGTCCCCAAATTGTTTGTGTATTATTTTCTACAATTGTCACAATATTTAATTTTTAAGACTCGGTCTAACTATAAAAGTTATGAAACGTAAATCTTTAAGTGGTCACATAGTTTTTAAATAAATTTAAATTAAAATATATTAAATTAAAATTTAAAATATTTATTATTATTATTTAAATTTCTAAGATAAATAAATTATTTCAGATATATGTATATTGGTTTAAAAGGTAATATATGAGTATAAATTAAAGTAAAATATTATCTAAATACTTTCGCATTCTAGAAAATATTTTTCTTTGGAATAAATGTTAATGGAAATTTATTAGGACGATATTATATTGAAATATCTAATAAATTCAGTAAATTGGCCTCCAAGGTGTTTAGGTTGAATGTTAGGGTGAAGATGGAGGATACTTTTTACCTCACAACGAAAGTCAGTAAACCACTTTTGAAATCGATGGTGCAGAGTCCCCATAGTGTTTATCAAGCTTTTCCTTGGTTTGATTGACGTTTTTTTTCTCAAAAAATAATGTTTAATGAGCACTCGAAATTCACTTTTTTCCATTTAATAAAAATCCACAAGGTTGTATGTTTTAAACAGCTGTTAAGCGCAAAGTAAATGACGCAACTTGCTCAAAATTTGACAGTAGTCTATATTTAGGTGGTACTTGATGGGAGCAATGTTGAATTTTATATAAATACGAGGGAAGTTCGAAAAGTCACAGACTTATTGATCCGCCCTCGTACATCCTATCTGCAAAAATAAAAACCATGGATGGTAACCGAAACAAATGCGGTTATTGGTAAGGGTAACGCTATTTTCTATTATTTCGTTAACGTTATTTTAAGGGTAACGATTTTTTCAGTTATTTCGGTATCGGTATTTTAGGGACAACGTTTTTTCAGTTATTTCGGTATCGGTCTTTTAGCGATAACAGTATTTTCTATTATATTCAATTATATTCAAAGAGCATCATATATTTTTGGGATTATGGTTGTGCCAACTATAGTCGTACTATAACATAGTTATCTTGTTATAATGATAAATAACCATAATTGTACCATAATATGGTCCCTACAGTTATATTTTGATACGAAACTATCAAAAAGTTCTTTAAATTAAAGAATATTTATTTAAGAAATATTTTTCCTAAAGAAAACATTTGATATAAGGACTATTTCAAGAAAACTTCTTTGATTCTATGGATTTTTTTAAAGAAAAATACTTCAAAAAAAATTTTAAATTTTAAGGACTTATGTATTTGTAATAAAAAAAGATCTTATGGATTTTTTCTAATAGAAAAATTCTTAGATTCTAAGGATATTTTTAAGATTGTTTTTTTGATAGTCTGTGGAGTTTCAGAATTTTTCTTTTAGAAAAAGTCCTTAGAATCTATGAATATTTTTACCAGGAAAAGATCTTAGAGTCTAAGTAGATTTCATGATGAAAGGTCCTCAGAATTTTTTTTTGATATATATGAATTTTTTTATCTAAGAAACAGTTTCTATTAGAAAAATTTCAAAAATATAGTACATATTTTGTATAAGAAACTTTTCGTTCTTGGGTTCTACAGACTTTTTCTTATAAAATAAATTTTTCATTTCCACGAGCAATTCGTTATATTAGAAAAAATAATTAATACATTTAAAAAAAAAAATATTTATTATGGTTTTTATTGAAGACTTAAAAATTTAAAAATGTTTATATAGAATTTTTTCGACAATGAATTAATAAGTGTAAATTATAATTCTATATGTATAAGGCATTTTCGAACATAAAACCCCCCAGGTGAAAACGGTCATATATCATAATTTTTACATGGGTGAGTGAAATCATAAATCTTTTATTTTATGAAAACAAGACAGTATTATGACTGTAAATGTCAAAGTCATGTTTTATCTGATTTATAATTATTCACTGATTTATAATTCCATAATTATCATATTTTTTTCATAGTCAGAATTTTTGTTACCACGGTATTGTTACAGCCAATCATGTTATAAAATAGAAAGTGGCAATCATAAAATAATAAAATATTCATTATACTAATGATGGTAGCGACCATATTGATGTTTAAAAACTATTTATGAACCAATTACATGATTGTGACAACCATAACCATTAACAGCAAGCATAATATAGTAGCAATGATCATGTTGCAACAATGTTTTTTTCTCTGCGTGCATCGTTAAAAATTTCCAATAATTTTCCTGTGTTAAGTGTTTTAATCCCATTATTTCCCCCTTGCATTGCACTAGGGTCCCCCCACTTATTACATTTCAGCGGACACGAAGTTTTTTTCGCTATTTGTGCTATTTTGGATTTTAACAAATTTTTTTTCGATATTTGTGGTATTTTGGATTTTAACAAATTTTTGGCTCATACCTTTTTGTCGGCACTTTTTGGAACAACATGAAATCCCTACACTCATAATATTATTTCGTTAAAAGCAACCTAAAATACATATTAAATTAATCGAAAATACAATAAAAAAGAGAACTGCTGATTTTTCATTATTTTCAGCCCATTTTATTGTTTATTTTCGATCATTGTTTAATAATCAACAAAAGTAGTAAAAGCAATCGAGTCGTTTAAAACAACCATCAATTTAACTGACAAAAAAACGACTTTTGTGATTTGTTTTCCAAATTAAAGGTTTTTTATTTGTAACAACACACACAGAGCCATATATTTTTATTTTATATGTGTGTATGTATATTTGAATAATTTCTGGTAATTTTTATTGAATTAATTTTGTATTTAAACAAACTATTTTAATAAAAAAGGAATTATTTGCATTTGTATTTTAAGAAACATAAAATTTTACATTTAACTGAAAATACCAACTCCTACTGTAAGTCTGTATATTTTTTATAGTTTGTTATTTGAATGACTGATTCAAATACTTAAAAAATATATTTTTTCTATGAATTTCAATTGATTCTTCATTTAAAAACAAACTTTACGTATTACTTTTTAAATAAACTACAATCGGAAAATATATTGTGAGTGAGTGTAAAACCACCTAATTTCGTTATCTTATTATTGGTTATCGAGAAAAACAAAATTTTTATTTTTTAATTTTTGTATGCAAACACCAAGGACTGCATCATATTTAAAAAAGTAAAAATATATTTCTTCATCGAAGCTACTATAAAAGCTAACAACCATTTTTAATTTCTGTATAAACTTTGTGGAAAATTTTTTGCATTCGGTTACTTCAACTTGATATTATTTTTTACAACAAAATTCTTTTAATACAACTGATTTTCAATTGCAACACCCAAAATTATAAGGAATCATATTTGAATATACACTCACAAAAAAGACATGAACTAAAATGTAATCAAAAATTTCCTTCCAAATAGTAGTCCTCAATTTAAGTAAAATTTTCTTAAAAAGAATACAAGTTCCTAAGTTTGAGAAAAAACGAAATAGTTTATATACTCAGAAATAGTTCATAATTTTCCTAAGTAATATTTCTTGATTTTAGGAAAAAAACAAGTCAATTAAATAAAAATTTATCAATTCTAAGAAAAAACATCTTAGTTTTAAGAACATTGCATACTTAAATGTAATAAAATAAAGTTTAGTTCAAAAAGAAATTTAGGACATAATTTACTTCTATTTAGTTCAAAAAATGTGTCTAACTTAAATGGAGAAAGTACTTGAACTTAATGTGTGTTCATTTGTTGTTTGTGAGTAGTAAAATTAACTAAATTTTAGAAAGCCATTTCTAAATTCAGTTTTCAAGTCTACCACTTTCTAATTTTGAAGAATTGTTTTCTAAAAATTAGTTCAGATAATTAAAAACAAAACATAATAAATTTTTTCCTATGTAATAATAAAAATTTACTTGATTTTAGAAACTGATGTACTATTTCTAAGGAAAATTTTCATGCAACTTAGTTCAGATAAATTTTAATAAAATATTCTTTTTTTCAAGTAAAAGTTTTCTAATTTTTAAAAAATAATACAATTTGGCATAGGATTTTTTTGTTGGAAAACTTTGAAATTATTTTCAATATTTCATTCCAAAAAAACAATAAATTTAAAACAAACTAGTTAGTTTTCCTAATTTCCAAGAAAAATTATTATTGAAGGAAACAAATTAAAGTAACCATTTAAAAAAATTATCGTGCATAATTGTAATATTTGGTGCGTGATTCAAAAATGGCTCATATGCCGATCTCTAATCTTAACAGTTTTTAACA
This sequence comes from Eustalomyia histrio, assembly GCA_949748255.1. Classification (NCBI taxonomy): domain Eukaryota; kingdom Metazoa; phylum Arthropoda; class Insecta; order Diptera; family Anthomyiidae; genus Eustalomyia; species Eustalomyia histrio. The sequence continues at coordinate 108,893,884 of OX456527.1, read as the reverse complement.
TTGAACTTAAAGTAGCTTAAAATATTTTTTTAAAATTTTTTTTAGTAAAAGGTTAAATATTTCGAATTTGCGCATTTATGTAATAATTTTGTTTGCTGAATACAACACAAAATATCGCAAGCACATTTGATACATTACGGCATAAATGCATAAAAATGTCATAAAATAAACTTATGACATTTTATTATTTTCCAATAATAACAAGAAATGTAACTGTGATATTTTGTATTTTTGCAACAATTACCTTAAATTAGTTAATTTAAGAAGACAAAGGACCCCCAGTGTTCCTTAGCCATAGATGCCGTTTGTCACTTAGGGCGTCCCTTTTTGTAGTTCTCTTAAGCAGAACCGTTAACTACAAAAAGGATCTGACTTTGTCACAATTTATTACGTTTCAGGATATCCTGCAGTACATTTTTTTTAATTTGTTTACCTTATTGCTAATGAAATTTAATTTATATTTTAAATATATGAATTTAGTATAATTCAATTTAATTTTAAGACAAAAATGTATAGCAAAAAGCTTGTTAAGAGCAGTGTCCTCACAAAGCGAAAGTCCCCCTGAAAGTGGGAAAATACCTACTCAATGAGTGTAAAGTACTTTAAAATATTCTTTCTTTAAAATATTCTTTACCATAGAAGCAGGATAAGGATAATTTTCACTTAAAACAAGTGCTATTTAACTTGATGTTAGAAAATATTTTCTAATTTATAGGAGGTTAAGTCCTAGTTTTTAGTAAAAAAAAATTATCTAATAAACTTAAATAAAATTTTTCTTAAAACCATAAAAACATTTCCTAACTATTAGTAAAATTTTAGATGATGTATGAACTAATAAGGAAGAAAATTTAGTGTTTTCTAATAAAAATTTACTCCTCAGTAGTAAAATTTTTCTATAACTTCGAAATTTTGACCAAATTTTAAGTAAAATTTGTTTTTTAATTTCGAGGAAAATTTAATTAAATATAGATAAAAAGTATCTTTGGCGCCGTTTTCATTTCAATTTGTCCTCTAAATAAGTTTATTTTAATAAATTCTAGGTTTTTTTTTTTTTTTTTTTTTGAGTGTAGTATGTGAACAATCAAAGAGGAATAATATTGTGAAGAATAAATATTGAATCTAAAACTGTTAAGAAATATATTTTAAAGTAATTTACGAAAAAATTTGTGAAAAATCTAATGAAAAGACGAATTAAAATTTCTTCGGAGGCCGCAAAAAATTGACAAAGGCCCACCGTTGTTTTGTCAGAAAATTTGTTTTATAAAACTATTATAAAATTCAACAATTTTTTTGTTTTTTTTATTAGAGATTTGTTATAGTCCGGTGTAGTTTGAATCAGGGATGGAAAACATGGTACAATTGTACTTTTTTTGGTACATTTTTACCTTGGTTGGTACCGTGGTACTACCGCGGCTCATTTAACACAATTTGAAATTTTTTCAAATTTTCAATTTATAACTTGATAAAACAACATAACATAAAGTCGACTTTTTTTGAAAGCAACTATAAATTAAAAAACTGTTTTTATTTATTCAGCTACTATAGTAAAAAATAAAGTCAGTTTTAAGTTGAACCGGCTCTAAATTGGTGTCAACTCAAATGTACCAAATGTTTGCATACACATTGTACTCAAATATTCGGAAGTGGCAACATTGAACAGCTGATTTTAAATTACCTCTCAAAACAAAAAAAAAAAAAATAAGAAAAAAGTGTATTATTTGTAAAAAGCTATTAAATGCCTTTAATTTTTTTAATAGTAATCCTGAAAAGGTTAAATTGCTCTCCAAGGGAGGCTGACACACAGAAAAAAAGGTGTGAAATTTATACAAATTAGAGTAAAATTTTACAAAGTTTTGTGGTTAACGATAAATTTTGTTTCACCCCGTCAATTTAAATTTTTTTAAGTCTTTTTAGTGTCTAAGCAAAAAAGCGGAACAAATGTTGGTACCGTGAGGATAGAAAAAGCACAATTTGTTTGTCTGGTTGGTACAATAACAGAAAACATATTTTCCATCCCTGGTTTGAATATTATTATTTCTTATTAATATCACTCATACGCATCAGGATTGTATATTTCAACGAAGAGAAAAAGAAGAGTAAATTTACCAATGAAGTAAGTGAAATGCTGTATATTTTAAAATAAATTTTAAGACCATAATTATTGTTAAAAATTTATATTTTATCTTAGCATCAAAATTCTAAAAATAATTATAATAATTTTAATGATACTCATTTAAGATAAAACCCGAAATTAAACAATTATTTTCAAACAGGTTTTTTTTTTGAATAATATGAAAACTATAATATTGATATTCACAAAGTTTCTAAACCTCATTTTCGCAATGTCTTGCTAACTGAGACTTTACTTGACAAAATTGTGTTGTTGTTTCCCAAAGAAAATTTTAATTTAAATTTTTGTTTAATTTTAACACTTGAATAATCAAAAAATCGAAGTTAAATTGCATTATAAAAGTTAAAATGATTTCTTTTCATTTTACAGGAATAAATCTGAAAATCTATTTTGGTATTAAATTTAATAATTGCTGTAAATGAAATATGCTCTTGCTGAAGGTTTTTAACAACAAGTATTATTTACATTTGAATACATACATATAAATAAGGTATACATATATAATATCAAGTTTAAGTTACGACATATACAATTTATCAACTTCAAACTTGCATAAAGAACAGTGTGTAAGTGTAGTGTGTGTGTTGTTAGTTGTGAGATTTTTTTTATCTTTTGTTTTCTTTTCTTTTTTATACCCTTCACCACAGGTGGAAGGGTATATATAAGTTTGTCATTCCGTTTGTAATTTCTACAATATTGATCTTAGACCCTATAAAGTATATATATTCTGGGTCCTTATGAAGAGCGAAGTTGATTTAACGATGTCCGTCTGTCTGTCTGTGTGTTGAAATGGGTTTTCCGAAGAACCCAGACATGATGAGGACTTGATTGTTTTTTATTTCTGTTACATGTGACCCATTTCTGTTTGCTATTAAAAATCAGACAGATCGGTTTATAAATGGCTGAGATATTAGCAAAAAACCAGGACTACCTTTAATTTTTCCGTAAAATCCCTTTGTTTAATAAATATGTAGAATTTTACGCATAACAAACACATCCACGTGTTAAAATTCTTTTCTTTCATCTCCACCTTTTATACACAAACAACACACATACAAAGATTTGTCATTTAAATAACAACTAAACAAATCTCTAATGAACGAAGCCTTTTTATATATGTACCTCTATTGACGATGATTTTGTGTGAGCTTCAATAGCTCAGTTGTATAGACGCTATGTCACAAATACTTTTTTCTCTAAGCCCGCGGGGTTCGAGGTTCGAATCTCGGTCAGGTCAATTCACTTTTTTTTGTACATTTTTTTTTTATTATTTTCTTAAGACTTTTTATTTTGCTTATTTTTGGTTTTTTTTTAACATTTAATAATTAATTTATATAAAATTTTATATTAATAATTAAAATTCGTTTCTTTCATCTCCACCTTTTATACACAAACAACACACATATAAAGATTTGTCATTTAAATAAAAACTAAACAAATCTCTAATGAACGAAGACTTTTATATATGTACCTCTATTGACGATGATTTTGTGTGAGCTTTAATAGCTCAGTTGTCTAGACGCTATGTCACAAATACTTTTTTTCTCTAAGGCCGCGGGTTCGAATCTCGGTCAGGTCAATTTACTTCTTTTTTTGTACATTTTTTTTATTATTTTCTTAAGACTTTTTTTTTGTGCTTATTTTTGGTTTTTTTTTAACATTTAATAATTAATTTATATAAAATTTTATATTAATAATTAAATAATCCATAAATAGGCTAAAAACATCAACATTTTTATAAAAACCCTCTGATACAAACAAAATACAAACGTTTTTATACCTTTCACCACAGGTGGAAGGGTCGCGGGTTCGAATCCCGGTCAATTCACTTTTTTTTGTACATTTTTTTTATTTTCTTAAGATTTTTTTTTGTTTATTTTTTGTTTTTTTTTTTACATTTAATAATTAATTTAAATAAAATTTTATATTAATAATTAAATAATCCATAAATAGGCTAAAAACATCAAAATTTGTATAAAAACCCTCTGATACAAACAAAATACAAACGGTTTTTTTTCTATTTTTTGCTCCGATTTAAAAGAATTTATAAAAAGATTTTTAAACCATTTTATTTCTCACATATTAAGAAAATTTTATACATAATTTACCTTTGAGTGCAACTATTTTAGGTCATAACTTATAATAATTTATAAAAAAAATTATAAACTATTTTCCTTCAAATTTTTAAAATTAAGCTAAAGAAATTACAAATATTTCTAATAAAAAAGCGGAATAAAATCCCAAACGCAAATTTGCCAGCTAAATCAAACTATTTTGTAGAAATAAAACACATGCAGTTGTAGTGATTTCTTTTAACGATTTGTTGAAATTCTTTTCTTTCACCTCTTCACCTTTTATACACAAACAACAAACATTATTCTAGAGCTGTATTATGACCTATGGATACGTCTTATATAGCAAAAGATCTAAAATCTTTAGTATAACATATTTGCTGAAAAACTCGGAAATATCGGTTCAGATACAAAAAAGTTATGCCCAAAACATAAATTTTTTTAAAATACCTATTTTCTGGAACCATAAATCTTCCCGAGTCCAAGTTTTATCTCCAAACTAAATGGTTAATTTCCTCTTAAAGGCGTCCGTATATAAATCTGTCCATTCCATATATGTCCATATATAAACTTCAGTTTTTTCCCAACCATAGTGAAGGGTATATAAGATTCGGCATAGCCGAATTTAGCCGCTCTTACTTGTTTTTTTTTTTTTTGCTGTTTTTATAACCTGCACCATATTTAATTTAAACTAAGACGGTATTTCATTTAAAACCTAACTAACATGTCAACAGCCTCCTGAGTGTCGTACTCCAATGGTAGGTAGTCATGCTAAAAATTCACTTTCACTATGTTAAAAGATAAATGATACACTTCATTTTCTTACACATACCATCACCGGTACTTTGTAGTATGTATGTATGTATGTATATATTACACCTGTGTATATATGTACGGTATTACGTATATAGTACGCATTAAATAACAGATGTAGAAAATTGTGTGCATATGTGTTAGTTATTATTTCTTGTTTACTATGTAAGACTTCAAGTACTTATTTACTTATTTACCTGTTTTTCTTTTTTTTTTTTTTTTTTTTTTTTGGTTGATATAACTAAGAAGTCAAACATGAGCTTAATTTTTTATACTTAAAGAAAGAATAAACAAAAAAAAAACACAACATTGTAGTTACCACTGATTTGTGTCAAGGATATGATTTTTAGTACTTTGTTTATAAACTTTTGTATCTATTGTAACACTGAACGTAATTTTAATAAAGACTTTTTTGTATTTAAAAATATTTTTACAACAGAGAAAAATATTGAGACTAATAATTTTTTACTAATAAAAAATTCAGATTTTTTTCAACGCTAGAAATTCGTTACTATAAAAAGATTTGTGCAAGTTTTCATGAACAACTTTAAGTTTTGGAGATTTTTTATATAAAAAAAGATTCAAAAATAAAAATCGTTTAAATAGAGAACAGTTTTTGAAGCGAAAATTCGATAAATTTCAATAAACTCATTGAAATTGATCCTTGATAAGTGATTTTGGACTCGCTTGAGAAAATTAATATTTCACTTTACGTAAAACATGAAATAAAAAGCTTTAAAAGACAAGTAAAAAAGTCTTAATTCGGCTGTGCCGAATCTTTGAATACCCTCCACCAATATCCTAACAAATATTCTCCACTGTTTTTGATACAAATAATTTAAAAAACTTTTAAAGTAAAATTATGGAGGTAAAAAGTTTTTTTGAGGTGAAAAAAAATTTTTTTTTTTTTTTGTGAAAACAAATTTTTTGATGGAAAAAAATTTTTGGGTGAAAAAAAATTTTTGAGGTAAAAAAGTTTTTGAGGAAAAATTTTTGAGGTAAAAAAGTTTTTTAAGAAAAAATTTTTAAGGTGAAAAAATTTTTTTGTGGTGAAAAAATTTTGGCGGTAAAAAAATTTTTTGAGGTGGAAAATATTTGAGGTGAATATAAAATATTATAAAGGGTGTCCCAAGAAGAACGCAATTTTTAAATTTTAAATAAAACACAGATATTTAAAAAAAAATCGTGAAACTTTATTATATCGTAAAGTAGACAGAATGAGGTTATGTATGGAACAATATATCGTGCAGATGGCCGCCGCGGCTTTGCTGGCATGCACGCGATCTTTTAATGAAATTTTCAATGACCGTTTTGCATGAATGCTGCGGTATTTCATTAATGCAGCGTCCGATTTCCTCTTTTAAGGCTTGAGTCGTCGTCGGCTTATTCGCGTAAACCATCGACTTCAAAAAACCCCAAAGAAAAACATCTAATGGTGTTAAATCGCACGACCTAGGCGGCCAATTCTGATCTCCAAAACGCGAAATAACACGACCGGGAAATGACTGATGCAGCAATTGAATTGTTTCTCTGGCTGTATGACATGTGGCGCCGTCTTGTTGGAACCACATGCCCTCCACATTCATTTCTTCAATTCTAGGCAAAAAACTGGTTATCATTTCACGATACCGAACACCCTTGACTGTTTGCGCTTGACCTGCCTCATTTTCATAAAAAAAGGTCCAATGATTCCTCCAGCCCAAAAACCACACCACACAGTGACACGTTGAGGATGCATTTGCTTCTCGTGAACCACTCGAGGATTTTCCTCACCCCAAATACGACAATTCTGCCTATTGACGAAGCCATCAAGATGAAAATGGGCCTCGTCACTGAAGATGATTTTATCGGCAAAATCAGCATTTTTATGTTGTCTCTCCAATCCCCAATTAACGAACTCCCTTCGCTGTCCATGGTCAGCTGGCTTCAGTTCCTGAGTTAATTGAACTTTGTATGCATGAAGATGCAAATCTTTCGTCAAAATTCGCTGCAAAGTGGATTTGGAGACACCAATTTGCTGAGCTCGGTGTCGAATTGAGGTGGATGGAGTTTGAGCGACATCATCACGTACAGCTGCGACATTTTCGGTCGATCGACCTGGTCGATGGCGCGTTGTTGTCTTTACATCACTAACAGACCCAGTTTCGGCAAATTTATCCATTAATCTCTTTACAGTTGACTCTTTTGGAGCATTATTGTGACCCCAGATTGATCGCAATTTGCGAACTGTAGCCGCAAAACTTTCACCATTTTGGTAAAACAATTTCACAATGAGAATGCGTTGTTCATTCGTGTAGCGCTCCATTTTTACTAACCTCGTACCTTCTACTAGCAAACAATAACAATTGTTCAAATGTCAAACAATGACACTTCGAATGTTGCCAGATTTAAAAATTGCGTTCTTCTTGGGACACCCTTTATTATGTGGCCAGGGAAATCTGGTTGCCAGCCAAGAACTCTTCCCACTGAGCTATCGACGCATATAGTATTTGATTGTTATCAAAACAAACATACATTACCCTTTTGCTTACAAAAAAACACAAAGTAATGCATCTAAAAATAGATTTTCAAAATTATTTCAATTATTACTTTACATTTATAAATCATATATTACGTAATCAATAATCAGTAACTTATTACTTTATGCTTGCAAGTAATGAAAAAGGTAACGAGCTACCAAAGTTTTGCTGGGTTGCATAAGGATCACGAATATATTTCCTATATTTCGACATGTTACAAACGGAATGACAAACTGACCCTCAGAATATATGGTGGAGGGTATAAAAAATCGCATACAAAAAATGTTACAATAGTTAAAACAACCAAAAAAAATAATAATATGCATTTCATATTTTTCCTTGAAGTCCAACTCACAGTCACTTACGCAAAAATTTGACTCACAAACATTTTTTTCTTTACGCAGTAATAAAACATGGTTAAAACATGATTACTGCTACTATATTATGCTTGCTGCATTCGTGTTTGGTTGTCACAATCAAGTTATTGGTTTATAAATAGATTCTAACCATCAATATGGTCGCTACCATCATTATTATAGTAAATATTTTATAATTTTATGATTGCCACCTCCTATTTTATAACATGATTGGCTGTAACCATAAAACATGACTTTGCCACTTATAGTCATAATATTGTCTTGTTTTCATAAAAAATTTAAATTAGTTCAGTCACCCATGCAAAAAATGATAATATATGATCATTTTCATCGGGGGTTTTATTTATGAAAATGCCTTATACATATTACATTATAATTTACACTAAACAATTCATTGTCGCAAAAATTCTTTGTCAAAAGGATTGTATATAATGATTTTAAATATTTAAATCTTTTCAATAAAAACAATAATATTTTTTTTTAAATATGTTTAATTCTTTTCGTGTGAAATAACGACTTTTTTGTGGAAAAAGTACTCAAAATATTAATAAAATATTTTTTTTGTAAGAAAAAGTCTGTAGAACCCAAGATTTGTTTTGTGCCAAAAGGTTCTATTCTACAAAATATTAGATTTTTAGAAATTTTTCCGATAGAAACATTTTTAGATACTTTGGAGTTTTACTTAAAGTAAAATTCTCAAATTCTCTAAACTGTTTATTAGATAAAAATTCATATATTCTTAAAATAAACTTAAATTCTAAAAATTCTTCTGAGGACTTTTCATCGTGAAAAATATTTAGATTCTAAGAACTTTTTCTAGCAGAAATATTTTTAGGTTCTAAGGACATTTTCTAAAAGAAAAATTCTGAGAATTGTCCTTAGAATCTAAGAATTTTTCTATTAGAAAAAGTTCATAGAATCTATCTTTCTTTTATTAAAAAAAGTCCTTAAAATTTAAAAATTTTTTTGAAGCATTTTTCTTTAAAAAAGTACATAGGACCAAAAAAGTTTTTTGCAAAAGTCGTTTATATCAAGTTTTTTTGGGGGAAAACATTTCTTAAAGAATTGTGCTTAAATTTAAAGAAACTTTTTTGTAGTTTCGAATCATTATATAACTGTAGGTACCATGTTATAGTAAAATCATGGATCAGCATCCCAAAAATATATGATTGGTCCAACCATTTTTTTTTTCTCTGAGTGTACTTATACTCACTGATATGCGTAACAGTCAAGAGACGTGAGTCAAGAAAAATTCTAAGTTTGAACTATGTTTATCGATATTTAGCACACCATGATGATGCCGCTCACGTAGTAAAAAACGTTCTCTTGTTTTTATATGTGCAGATTTCAAAGGTTCAGCATCTTTTCAAATTGGTTTTTTTGCGATTCCAATTGAATTTTTGTTCAAATCCAATTAGTTTTTAGCAGATTTCCCAATTGGATTTGAAAAAAAGGTTTAAAAACAGGGAAATTTACTCAAATTTTTGCAGAAATCAGGGAAATTTGCTCAATTTTCATCTGTTTGCTCTCAGTTTCCGAACCTTTGTATTCTGTATAAAATTTTATTTGGCTGCTGACGGCGTTGCATCCTCTATACTATTCTTCCTCTATGTATTTAGCGATTTCATCAATATTTATTGACATATCGTCAGCTTATTGTTGATTTAACCCATACGCCAAAAAGTTAAATAAAGTTTAATTTTTTGTATTCAAAATTGGGAGACAGTTCTCGAGAAACGTGTTCCAGTTTCCGAAAAATTATATTAACTTTATATATAATATCTTCCTAAATCAATTTTTTTTGTTTTAAAAAATGGTCGGTGGATCAAGTAAATAAGCTGTGATCGATTTTGATCACAAACTTTTTGGCTTTAATCAAAAATGTATATTGTATCGATAAAATTAATTCATACACACAGAGGAAAATTTTGTCAGTTTGCAACTGAAATTCGGCCACTAAAATTAGTCAATTGATTTGCACAACAAAATTTGGTAAATACTACTGAATTTTGTCTGCAACACCCAATATATTCAGCAATTACATTCGATTATAGTTGTGCTAACCGATTTTATTAGTTGTCTAGCGGATATATTAACAACTAAACCTTGATCGGCTGAAATTCTTAAAGGGATTTAGATTATTTCAAAATAAAATTTTTAATTTCTTCTATGTTAATCTCTATGAATGATCAAGATTTTATTAACCCATTCCAGGCCAGTGATGACATATGACAACACAAGGATTCCGTGATTTTTTTTTCAACGTATTTGTATTCGGCACTTCCTATAACCTCCTCCACCAAAATTCTGCATCAAATTCGAAGAAAAATTCTTAGCCGCTTTTGGGTTAAACGCAAATTTTTTAGAAAATTTTTATTTTGTGTTTTCAAATTTTTTTATATATAAAATGGGACATTAAAAGGCAATGTGTTGTCAATATATTGCAACCCTGCAATAACAGTTTAACATTTTTTTATTTGTGGTTTTAGCCAAACTTTTATACGAGGGCGGATCAGTAAGTCCGTGACTTTTCGAACTTCCCTCGTAGTTATATGAAATGCAGCACTGCTCCCATCAAGTACCACCTTTTAATAGACCACTGTCAAATTTTAAGTAAGCTGCGTCATTTACTTTGCGTTTAACGGCTGTTCAAAACATACAACGTCGTGGATTTTTTTAAAAATGGAAAAAAGTGAATTTCGGGTGCTCGTTAAACATTATTTTTTGCGACAAAAAAACGTCAATCAAACCAAGTAAAAGATTGATAAATACTATGGGGATTTTGCACCATCGATTCCAATGGTAAAAAAGTGGTTTACTGACTTTCGTTGTGGCCTTACAAGCACGGAAGATGCTGAATGTTCTGCACGCCCAGTTGAGGTCTCTACACCCAAAACAATTGAAAAAATTTACGATATGGTGTTGGCTGATCGAAAATTGAATGTGCGATAGATTGTGGAAGATATAGGTATCTCACATGGCTTAGTGGTTTCAATTTTGAATGATCACTTGGGTATGAAAAAGCTTTCCGCAAGATTGCTGTCGCGTTTGCTCACAGTCGACCACCAACGGAATTCTGTGACAGCTTAGTTTCCATGGCAAAAATCCATGAAGTAGACTACGAATTGCCCCTCATTCGCCTTATTCTCCGGATCTAGCCCCAAGTGATTATTTCCTATTTCCAAACCTAAAGAAATGGCTCGGTGGAAAGAGATTTAGCTGCAACGATGAAATTATTGATCAAACAAATGCCTATTTTATGGACCTCGAAAAATCCTATTTTTAAAAGGGATACAAAAATTAGAGAAACGTTAGAATAAGGAGATTATGTTTAAAAATATATATTTTTTTTGCAAAAAAAAACAGTGTTTCATTTAAAAAGTCACGGACTTATTGATCCGCCCTTGTACTATCGTATGCTTTTTAATTTATATCATTTACCGATTTGAACATTTATATACAGCGGTCAAAAAAAGTATTCGACAAACTGCTTGTTTTTCATAATCATGAAAAATATGTTAAAAAAATTCTACAAAATGAAAAATATAAAAATGCAGATTATTAGCTTATCTCTTTATTTATGAAACAAAAAATACAACAAAAACAATATTCTGGAAAAAAAAAATACAAAAACAAAAACATGTAATATTTCAACGCAAAAAAAGTTGCTCCGGTTGTGATTAACGGGAAAATCAACGTTTCTTTAAAATTTATATTGATGTCTTCCATTATTACTAATATTTTTTAATGTCTTAATTTCATTTATTGAATTAATTGTTAACATGGGTCGAAAGGGTGCAGAGATTTCTTTAGATGTTAAAGAAATAATAATTACACATTTTAAAAAGGGAATAACTGAACAAGAAATAGCAGAAATTGTTGGAAGACCTAGAACAACTATTCACTACATCATAAATAAATACAAAAAAACTAAAAGTATTGAAAATGTACAAAGAAGTGGGCGTCCAAAAAAACTTAATGAAGTAAACGAAAGGTGGATCTTGCGTGAAATAAAAAAAAAACCTAAGATCAACGCTACAGTTTTAACAAAACAGCGTAATGTTATACACAGTAACGATTATCACGTAAGATCAGCTAGGAAAAAGCCGCATATCTCAAAAAAGAACAGAAAAGCTCGAGTTGACTTCGCAAAAGCGCATGTGAATAAGCCTATGGAGTTTTGGATGAAGACCATTTTTGCTGATGAGTCTAAATTCAACCTATTTGGATGTGATGGTAAGGTTCTGGTGTATAGAAAGCCTAATTCCGAGTTGGAGGAGCGAAATATGGTGCCTACTGTAAAGCACGGTGGTGGCGGTGTTATGGTCTGGGGATGTATGGGAGCTTCAGGCGTGGGTAATTTAGTTTTCATTGATGGAATAATGGACCATCAGTACTACATAAACCTACTCAAGGAAAATCTTAAGCCAAGTGCCGAAATTTTGGGTGTTTCAAGTGATTTTCATTATTATCAGGATAATGATCCAAAACATATGGCCCTAAATACAAGGTTGTGGATGTTGTATAACTGTCCAAACGTGATTAAACCACCTGCACAGTCCCCAGACTTAAACCCCATCGAACACCTATGGGCCTGCTTAGAGCAAAATATAAGGAAAAGAAATTTCAGGAACAAAAACCAGCTTAAAGCAATCCTTCTAGAAGAGTGGCATAAAATTGACCAAAACTACATTTTAGATCTTGTTAAATCAATGCCAAAGCGTTTAAAAGCCGTTATAAAATAAAAAGGAAGGGCAAATATATATTAATTATTTATTTTGAATCAATATTTTCCCGTTAATCACAACCAGAGCAACATTGTCGAATACTTTTTTTGCGTTGAAATATTACATGTTTTTGTTTTTGTATTCTTTTTTCCAGAATATTGTTTTTTGTTGTATTTTTGTTTCATAAATAAAGAGATAACACTAAGCTAATAATCTGCATTTTTATATTTTTCATTTTGTAGAATTTTTTTAACATATTTTTCATGATTATGAAAAACAAGCAGTTTGTCGAATACTTTTTTTGACCGCTGTATATGTGCTTTAAGAAGCGTCGTTCTAGGAGGCTTAGTTTAAGACATTTTTGCAATCAAAGATTCTAGCTAATTAAGTCGAAATTTGGCATCGATATTAATTTAGTTTAGGAGGCAGGTTTTGAACTCAAATACGTTAAATGCAATCATGAGATACTTGTTTTTAAGAATATCCCTTTACAAGCAGAGAAAGTAGAGATGATAATCATAATATGATCCAAATAATCATAATATGATTCTAATAATCATAATATGATCCTAATAATAATAATATAATCCTAATTATTATGATATGAACTGAATGATAACACTATGTTCCTAGATGGTGGGAAAATCGTCCTTTGTGATCAAAATATGATCTATAAGAGTCATACTTACGATCATTAAGATCTTGCTATGATAACCACGTTCAACTAAATTTTTTTTTCCGCGTACAGATTTCGATGAATTAGTTGAAAATGCCTTAAAAAATATCAGCATTTAAAACATACAAATTTAGAAAAGAAAATCCCCGATCATGGTGACATTTGGATATATGACTTAATTTTATCATAATTGCAGATTTTCCGCTAAAGTTTTTTCAATTTCTAAGAACACTTTTCATATTAAAAACTCGCGTAGTGTTTGCCTATGTTAAGGTATTTCTTTTTTCATTTGTTTATTTTTGATCTTAAGTAAGAAATATTATTTGAGATTTTATTTACTTTTTCTTTTTTGCAGGCAAAAAGATTTTGTAATTTTTATTTTTTTGTTTTTGTTTTTGTTATTTTTATGCGCATAAGATGAGATTAAATGAGATATTTGCAAATGTTGTATGGCTTTAGATAAGACAACAGATACAACATTAACAATAGGAAAGTGAAATTATTAATGATTATGTGTTTTGTAAACCTACTTGAGGGTGGGTAACTTATCAAAAACATAACCAAAGCTTAGCCCCAACTATTGTTAAATCCATACAAATTTGACATTCACAACTATTGTCAAGCACTGAGATTTGTGTATTTTGTGATAAGAATAGCAGGCATAACTTTTTTAAATATTTTTTTCATGAAAATTTAATAATTTTTTCTTTATTGCTAGAATATGAAATTTAACGTTCAAAAGTTGCATATAAATATTTATATACTTTATGTTTATATGGACCATTATCCTTGAAAAAATTGTCACTACTATCACAGTTATTATGTTTATTTACAGTATTATACGGTTAAGTTTTTCTAACGTTTTTATGTCCTAGAACTATTTACACTGAAATTGCATTGTTGTTTGTATAGTTTTGTTTTTTTCTTGCAGGCAAGTTTATTTTGGTGGCAACTGGAAACAGCATGACAAATCAGGAATGGGAAATAGAGTGAGCATATTTGTAAAGTGGTTAAAGCAACAATATTTTTTTTAAAGATTTTGCTTCTTGCGCTTGAAATGCTACCCAGAAAAATTTTTCTAAATAAAACACTTAAAACCCAACTGCAAATTGTGTCTTGAAGAATATGCCAGCAGCGCCAAATATCTCACGAAAAACGTTTTTTTTAAAATCAAGTTGACTTTAAGTTAAAAATTCCGACTTCTATATTAAGACAAGTTAAAAAGTTAAAGACAGGAATACCGTCTAGACCACAGTACGATTAGGATCATGTTCTTAAAAGCGAATCTAATTCCGGGAAATAATTTTAATTAACGAACAAAAAATATAGTGAAATGTTTGTAATTTTTAGATTTTTAGAGAAGAAACACTCAGAAAATTCTTCCTACAAATTAATGTGTTTCTCTCTTTGAAAAGGGGATAGACAAAAGATAAAAGGCGGTGAAAGATGAAGGGCTTTAAATATGGCAACACAGTACTTGCGCCATCTGATGGAAGTTGTCAAAGCTTTTTAGTTCATATCCCGAAGGAGGAAGTTGTGAAAAAACCTCAAATATTTTATTTTTCCAAATTCATGTTGCCGTCGCTGGGGATTGAAACCGAAACCTTCTGTGTATCAGAGATTACACCAAAACACCCACAAAAACGCTTTAGAAAAGTAACAAGATGCAACTAAGCCAAAGTTGGA
Organism: Eustalomyia histrio; assembly: GCA_949748255.1. Lineage (NCBI taxonomy): Eukaryota > Metazoa > Arthropoda > Insecta > Diptera > Anthomyiidae > Eustalomyia > Eustalomyia histrio. Next base: position 108,878,883 of record OX456527.1, on the reverse strand, counting down.
CACGAATATTCTTTTCCCAGAATGGGCACTATCCACTTAAAGAATAAAATTATAAAAGAAGAGTGGAAGAAATTTCTTAAAATTCCTTTGGTTTGGTAGCACCATTTTAGCGCAATACAATCAAATTCAGATAGAACCTTTCTTTGGCTAAAAAACATAAATCGATTTTAAGTATTTTCAATTGAATTCGTCCTTGTGGAAATAAAAACTTATGTATTAAATTTTATCCATTTAGCTTTAGAATTTCCAAAGTTTAGGTAAAATTTTCAACACACACATATGTAGAGATGGATTTTAATCCGTCTTAGCCGATTTTCGACTGTGGGGATTTTGGAAATTTTTGATAACCGGGGAAGGATAAAATATATATTTGCCTATAGATGAAATGAATGAAATCCGTATGTGGTGGGGATGGATTTGCATACATCTTAGGCGATTTCGGTGTAAGGGTATTTTGGGGATTTTTCATAATCCGGGAAGGAGTAAATAAATTTGTTACAGTGCCTTAGAGAAAAGTTTTAGAAACGGTTGCAGGAGGGCGTAAAAAGCGTAGAAAGGGGTTTCTCAAGTTAGAAATTGTTATAACCCGGAATGGATTAATGTTGTTGGATTACATTCGTCATTCAAAGGGATGGATAATATCCATCAATCAAGAGGTTGGATTACATCCATCGATAGAGGGGATGGATTATATCCATCAAAACGAAGGAGTCCTATTTCCCAAACATTGTTTTCCCCGTTCATGGGGATTATAACAAACTGTCAGATGGAGGAAATGGGGCCACCGCGACGTACAGGAGAAAACCTACAGAAGATCAACTAAAAGAGAGGACTGCAGGGAGGGAGAAAATGCAAGAGGGAAACTACAATAGAGAAACAACAAAAGATAAACTACCAGGAGGAACCCAAGAAAAGAACCACCTAAAAAACAGATTAATTGTGATAACCAAATTTCTTGCTAACCGAATGATATGGTTGTAGCCAATGATACAGTTGTTTGTGGCGACCGAAAATCGCTTAGTACAACAAAAATATGGACATATTGATTAAAATACGACAAAGTTTATTTAACAAAAATCACACGCAGAGGAAACACATGGTTGGGGCAATCATATTTAAAGAGCATGATATTATTTTGGGATTATGATTGTGCCAACCATAGTCGTACTATAATATCTTTATTATAATACGATAATAAAATAACTATAATTAAAAAATAATATGGTCCCTTTATTATGATTCTAAGACCTGCTAACTTATCTCAAAATAATCAAAGCTTAATGCTTAACCATAGTTATGAATGCCAAATTTATTAGAAGATATCTGAGGTTAACGTTTTACTCTGGTTATTTATTATATAAGTTACCCGCCCTAAGAAATGTTTTTCCTAAAGCAACAAATTTTATATAAAGGACTTTTTAAAGAAAAATACTTCAAAATATTTTTTAAATTCTAAGGTATTTTTTAATAAAAAACCATAGATTTTATGGAGTTTTTTAATTAAAAAAATTCTTAGATTCTAAGGATATTTTAGAGTCTCAGAATTTTTCTTTCAGAAAAAATCCTTAGAATCTAAGAAAATTTTTAGCAGAAAAAGATCTTAGAATCATAGTAATTTTCATAATGCAAAGTCCGTAGAATCTAAGAATTTTTCATTCAAATAAATGCCTTAGAATGTACGTTTTTTTTAAGAAAATATAAATTTTTTTCTAAGAACCAGTTTGCAGAATTTGAGAATTTTACTTTAATGAAAATTCCATAGAATCTAAAAATGTTCCTATCAGAAAAATGTCTAAAAATCTAGTATTTTGTATAAGGAATCTTTTCATACAAAACAAGAAATTAATAAACATATTTTTTAAAAGAATTTCATATTTTTTTCTTTGAAAGTATTTAAAAATTAAAAAAATCTTTTTATCACTCACTGTAATAGCAAATGAAAATTTTGCTGTTATTACGAGAAATTTTGCTAATTTGAGCCCAGCGGTATTTTTTGCTAATCTTAGCAACACTTGTCTGCTGACGTGTAGTACAATGAAATTAGTACAAAAAATTAGTAGCCTGTACTAAATTTTAGTAAACTTTTTGTAAAATGGAATTTAAAATTGGTTTGCTCAAATCAGCAAAAAAAAAATTTACAAAATATTATGAATATTAGTACAATGAAATTAGTGTAAAAAATTAGTAAGCGCTACTAATTTTTAGCAAAATTTTAATTTATAAAAAAATAGTATTAAAATGCACAAATTAACTTAATTATTTTTAGATACACTTGTTACACTTTAAAGCTGCTAATTTCTTGCCTTACAAATTCGTGTATAAAAATTTATATTTTTTTATCGAGCAACATTTTTTTATTTTCTTTCAAAAAATATTTTAGGCAAAATTAAAAAAAAAAAAACAAAGACATTTTGCTTTACTTTGCTAATTTTTGTTTTGAAAAACGTTTTTAGTAAATTTTTTGGATCAAATTTTAATTGATTTAAGGGCTGATTTTTAGAACTAAAAAGATTTTTAGTGCTATTTTAAGTGGATGTCCTATTTTTGGACATAAGTCAGTTGTGAAAAGTATTTTCACTTCCGATCTCTTTTTTTAACGTTTGTAGCGTAAATTTGCAATTTAAGTTTATAAGAATAAGTTTAATTTATTAGAAATCAAATTTCCTTCAGTATCTACATACTTTTTTTATAATAAGTAATTTCTTTTTTTCTGATTTAAGCAAATCGGTTTTCAAAAATTTGTAAAATGATTTCCGAAGTTAGCAGCAAATATTTGTAAGTATTCTGTAAAAATTCTGTAATTTTTAAAATGTAAATAGTAAAAAGATTTGGTAAATAATATTTTTTTATTAAAAGTCAGTAAAAGTGGGATTGAAAACCGTTTAAAAATTGTTCTACCAACTTTTTTTTCTGAGTGTAGAATCCTTTTGACAAAGAATTTTTTCGACAATTTATTGATGAGTGTAAATTATAATGTTATATGTATAAGACATTTCGAAGATAAAACCGCCCAGGTGAAAATGATCAGATACACTCAGAAAAAAAAGTTAGTAGAAAAATTTGTAAACGGGTTTCAATTCCACTTTACTATTTTTGTACTGAATTTTAGTTAAAGTATTATTATTTAGCAAATCTTTTTGCTATTTACATTTACATTACAAATTTTTGTTGGTAATTTCAGAAATCATTTTTCAAATTTTTGAAAACGATTTGCGAAAATTAGCATAAAAAATACTAATTTTTAAAAAAGTGGATACAAACTTAAATTGCCTTAAAATGTTACATAGATTAAAAAAGGGATCGGAAGTGAAAATACTTTCCACAACCGACTCATGTCTGAAAATATGACATCCACTTAAAATAACACTGAAATGTAAAAAAAAAATTGACTAAAATATTTTTCAAAACAGAAATTACCAAATTAAAACAATATGATAGTTTCGGTTACGTTTTAACAATTTTAAAGCCTTTGATTTTGTTTTTAATTTTGTATAAAATATTTTTTGAAAAAAAATAAATAAAATAAAAAAATTTTGATGCTCGGTAAAAAAAAATAAATTTGAAATTTTGTACTAATATTAATAATATTTAGTATTTTTTTTTTTGCTTATTTGCTTATTTGCTGGGCTCAAATTGGCAAAATTTCCCGTAATAACAGCAAAATTTTCAGTTGTGATTACAGACTTTTTTTGGTGGGTGTATTAGTATATTTCCATGGGTGACTGAACTGATATATTTTTTTCTTATGAAAAGAAGACAGCTGTAAAACTCTTATAGCCTGTTCCTCTATTTCGAAAGAACACGTTCGTTCGCTTTCTAGTCGAAAGAAAACTGATTTGGGTTTCTCTAACTCTATTTCTATGCGAACGATGACTCGAACGACAAGTCGAATGAAAACGTAACTGTTTTCATACAAAATTTGGTTTCTCTATTTCGAACAGCTCGAACACAAATGTCAAAATCAGTCACTTGCTATTTTTTGTCGAGTAAATATATATTTGATATTTTTAAAAGCAAAATGAAGTAAAAAAGCAATGGATAACAAAAAGTAAGTACAAAATAATACAAATATTTATAGTTTATTAAAATTATAAATTTTAGTTAAAAAAAAATCAACAATGGACCATCCGAAGACGCTTGTATTTTATATGGAAGAAAGGCCTGATTTTGCCAGAAGGACTCTGGTGTTCGGAGCAAACAAATTTTCCGCAGAGGAGGAAAATTTTACCAGAAAACTAAACTCCCTTTCACGCCCTATTACGCTGTTGCTGAGTGGAAAAGATATGTGTGTGTTGTTTGTGGCTTACGTTTGCCCAAGAAACTCATATTTACATTTTTTATTTTACATCTTTTATTTTACAAGGACTTTAGCAGTGACCGCACCGCACCGAACAGACAACAGGCAACAGAAAAGCTCTTCAAACAACAATTTCACCCACAACCAACCGATAACAAAAATTTTCAGAAATAAACAGACTTTCCAAATAAAAATTGATTTGTTTATTGTTATTTTTTTTTTATTTCATTTGTCATATACAGCTGATCACTGTTAAACAGGGTTGTTTTTGTCTTTAAGCAGTTTAGTAGTATTTCTGCTACTTTTAAAGAAAATTTTAACAAATGCTCAAAATATAATATCTGGCATCTCTGTGGTTTGTAAATGCGTAAGAAACAAAAATTGACACACGTAAGTCAAGTCGATCGAAGCCTTTCGAAATAGAGAAACCCAAATTGACTCGAATTCGAGTGACTTGCTTTAGTTCGACTAGTTTTTCGTTCGAGATCAAGGAACAGGCTATTAATGTCAAAAAGTCATATTTTATTTGATTTATGATTATTTCATACTCAGAATTTTTTTACCATAATATCCTTGCAGCCAATCATGTTATAAAATCGAAAGTGACAAACATGAAATATTAATATATTTACTATAATATTGATGATAGCGATTTACAAACCAATAACTTGATTGTGACAACCATACCCAAATGCAGAAAGCATAATATAATAGCAGTGATCATGTTGCAACCATATTTTTTTTCTGCGTGCATATTTACTTTAATAATATTAACACTTAATTTAAAAATGTTTGAAAAAGCATAAGATGTTACATCAAATATGATATAATAGTTGGATTAACTATGTTATTTTCTCTCTGCGTGGGAAGGTAGGTATCCCACTCTTCACGACCAGAGAAGCAGCAAAATGAGAGAAGCCAAGCAGAAGAACTTAATTATAAATCATCAACTGTAAAAGTGATAAATCAAAATGTGTGAAATTAAAATACAAAATCAAGACTAGCCGAGCTATTCTGGCTACAAACCCAAAGCAACCGGAGGTTTCTTATAGTCTAAGAATTATTAATCTATCGCCTACCTTTTTGTAATTATATCCTATTTTCAAAATATTATAATGATATCCCTTGCTGTTTACCAGAAAATGTTTCCCATTTCTGTTTCAAAATCATGTACCTACGCCTCCCTTATACAATATAACCGTGACTGTTATGATGACTAAGGCTGTTGATGTTGTAATGATAATAAGGATGCGGTGTTGCTCATTTACTGCAAGTAAGTACAACATATAGAGGGCTGCAAAAGTATACAGATTTTGTATATAGCAAGAAATAGTATGTAACTCAATAAAACTTTGCAAAACATAATAATTAAAAATGGGGTCGTGGGTTCGATTCCCACCAGAGGCTCTGGTCTGTTTCGCTACAACGAGCCAAAAGCCATTGTTGCTAGTGCTGTAATTGAATTTGTAATTATTAGTTAAATAATAATATACTGTTTCATAAGGAAATAATTAATTGAAAATCCCCCCACAACTTTTGTAGCATAGTGTATGTAGTAATTTATCAAACTTACAATAACTACAATAACTATCATCATATTAAATACTATGTATGTGATTTGTATATTTATGTGTATTTGTATTCACTGCGACAGTAAATGTTTGTGCATATGTATGTATTTGTAAGTTAGATACATATCGTAGTATGGAAACAGAAAATGTTTTATTTTCCAAATTTACTTTTTATGATGACATTTCACAAACGTGTAATTTATGACTGCAACATTCATGTACATTGTAATATTACAATATTTTATGCCAACAGTGTGAATCAGCATTTTAAGTATTTGAAAATACAACAACGACTGGCGAAATAAAAATAAATATAATAAATGACACAGATTCAAGGTTAACTTGTTAACATACTTACAAAATTATGTAATAATTTATGTAATATCAAATCAAGTGCAAGATTCATCAAAAATGTAAATTTTTTATTACCACTGGAATTTCATTAATTTTCTTTAGTTGAATGAAACTAATGGAAATGAAAACAATTTTATTGACATTTACTGGTAAGAGAATGTGAAATGAGTGGAATTGGAACACTATATACCAAATTGTGGATCCTTTACAACACAACAAAATAGATGGAAACTCCTCCTTAATCCTCGGACATGGATCCTATAGAAAATCTTTGGGTTCATTTGGACAGAAAAGTTAGGGAAAGAGAGATAAGAAGCAAAAACGATTTTATTAATGCTCTACAGAAAGAATGGGCCAAAATTTCATCAGATGCGACCCAAAATTTAGTTTCTTATATTCCTAGAAGATTATAAGCGATAATTTAAAATAAGGGATCACACACTAAGAATTAAAATAATATTTAATGAATGTTCTAAGGATTTTTTTTTTAAGAAAAACCGATACTGAGCACACACTTTTTGAACTATAAATTTTAGTTATTTTTTGTTTTTATTATAATATTAAATAATATAAAAAACTTTTTAAGATATATTTTTGAATAATATTGAAATATATAGTATGAGAAATAAAAAACGCAACTTCTAAAAAGTGTGTATAAAAACTCATTTCAAACGAAAAATAAGACTGAGCACTCACTTTTTGAGTCAACTGTAGGTCCACTGAAGCACAATTCATATGGAAGATAAATTCTAACCATTACAAATGTATGTGTCAAATTTCAAACGGACGAACTTCAAAAGACCGATTTCAAAAGTAATTATTAAACACAATTTATACACATTTTCTTTCAAATTATATAATTTCTTTATTATTTCTTCACATATCTATCCACTAAACGTCCTTCACTTAAACTACGTTGACTATCTGTCATTTCACCACCACTGGCACTACCACCGATCTCAAGCTGATATATTATGACCACCACCCACCCGTACCACTATCCAAATCCTGTGATGAATCACCAACACTACGCAACTTTTGGCATTCCGTGAAAAAACTACAATTCATGGCTCCAAGAGTGACTTTGTGGTCATTCCAGTGGGGGCCGTGGTGGATGAATGATGTTGCACATGCTGATGATGATGATAACTGGCTGATATTTGTGTACCAAACATATCTTCTGATTGTTCTTGTTGTTGTTGCTCAAATTCTTTGGACTGTTGCTGATGTTTTTGATGGATTTTATGTTTGTTTTTAGTTTTTGTCTCATTACCACTGCCACCACTGAAATTATAATCTTGGTGCTGCTGATGTTTTTTACCACCCAATAGTGAACTATATCCGGATTTTGGCAATGATTGCGTTAAATAAGCGTCTTGCAATTGTTGATGTGTCCAGGGTGATGAGGGCAATGAAGCAGATACCACCGATGTTGCACCAAGTCTAGCACTGCGTAAATTTTGTTTCACTATTACTACCAGCCGTAGTTCCGGTTAATGTTGAGCATTTGATTTCTTCCAACAAAAAGAATTAAAATTTTTTATTATTTTTTTTTTTTTTTACACTAGTTAAAAATTTCGACCTACTCCGATGAAAAGAAAGTGAAAAATGTAGTAAGCTTTTTGTCACTGGAATGATAAGTGTTTCAAAGTTATTTGTTTTAGTACTAGAGTTGCCATATGAATATTATATGAAGCAAAAAATCGTTGGTACTCGTAACAAAAGTACCCCCATATAAACATTTCGATTATGATGAAATATGAATATATGATAAAAAAAAAAATTAAATCAAATCAAAAAGAAATCCGTCTGGGGGGGGGGGGGTAAAATAGAGTGAAATAATTTGGATAGTTTGGTTACTATTTTGTTCAGCAGCATGTCGTAATCGTTAGAAAATTTATTTTAATATTGCATTAAAATAATATAATCTCTAGATGAGGAATTTGGTATTAGGTATATCATAGAGGAAGAATAAGTATAGAGATTGCGACGCCGGCAGCGGCCAAATAAAATTTTATACAGAATACAAAGGTTCGGAAATTGAGAGAAAACAGGGGAAAATTGAGCAAATTTCCCTGATTTCTGCAAAAATTTGAGTAAACATCCCTGTTTTTAAACCTTTTTTTAAATCCAATTGGGAAATCTGCTAAAAACTAATTGGATTTGCAAAGAAAATAAATTGGAATCGCAAAAAAAAAACAATTTGAAAAGATGCCGAACCTTTGTAATTTGCCCATACAAAACCAAGAGAACGTTTTTTAGTACGTGAGAGACATCGACATGGTGTGGGTATATTAACCTAATACCAATTTTTAGCATAGAAATGTTAAGTTGTTCCAAAATGTACAAAAATTGGGATCCTGAAAAATTCGTTAAATCCATACTAAGGCGAATATCAAAAAAATTAAAAATGCGTGCCCGATAAAATATAATAAGAAATAAAATATGCAAATTTAGCAGTCAAAGTAGTATAAAATTTTGTAAATTCAAAAAAGCAATATAGTACCGAAAAAATGGTACAAATAAAATGCCCTTTTATTTAAATGTTTTTAAAATTCAAAAAGCGAAAAAAGGCTATTTTTTCAACACATTTTTGACACCTTGATTCTCCTAGGTGGTGTATATAAGTTTCATTAAAATGAAAGATTTGAGTTCGGGTACTTTTCTTTGTAAGAGAATTATCTATGTGATATTAATAAATTTTTTCTGAAACTCCCATGTTTAAACTTTTCCTAAAGTTAATGCAGTTTTATTTATTTATTAGTTTATAGAGCAATACAACCCAAGAAACATTTTTACAGACTCTCCGATACGTACGGATTCATGAATCCGTATAATTGAATTTTCGAAAACAATACGTTTTGACACCGTTTTGGTGTATCCGTTTTTCTGCCGTCAAATACGGACCACTGTTTTTTTTTATCAATTTTTCTTCCGCTGTTTTTGGATCTGCTAAGTAATCAAAAACGAATACTTAAATATCCGTCAGGTAAATATTTATGAAATTGAAAACAAGTTTTACGATGATGTGTGCAAAATTATGTAGTTTTGCAAATAAAAATATTGCCTGACAGCTTAAAATAATTTTGTGAACAAATTTGCAAATTTGCATTGTTTGCTTCATCATATCGTAAGTACCACCATTTAAATTAAATATTTGTTTTATTTTTTTTTTCATGAGTTTTAATGGGCCACAATCGCAGTGATTGATGGATGCTGGGGATAAATATGGTATTTGTTTGTAATTTTATTTGGTATTTGTTGTATTTAGTTTTTTAATTTATTTATTTATTTTGATTTGAATATCTTTGTTAATAAATTTTAAGAAAAAAAAAGAAAAATTTTGCTATTAACAATTAAAATAATATGCCTTCACACAAATCCGTTTTTTATTGAAAAAACGATACGATTGCGGACCGAATACGGATCCGTAAAGGATCCGTCACTGACGGACTATTAACGGATAACTCCGTTTTTCTTCTGACATATCGGTCCGTTTAGGTCCGTCAGTAACGGACTTTTAACGGACAACTCCGTTTTTCATCTGACATATCGGTCCGTAAACGGTCCGTCATTGACGGACTTTTAACGGATTTGAATCAGTTTCGATGTTCCTTAAAATCCGTTTTCTGGTCCGTTTCCGGATAAATAAAACGGTACGTAAACGGAGTTGGATTCCGTTTATGACGGACCGAAACCGGTACGTCAACTGTTCGTATTGTTTGTAGGGAAAAGCCATCCAGGTCAAACAAAAACGTATTACATAGCAAAAAAACCTGAGCAAGAACTTAAAACTAAATAAAAGGAATACATGGAAATTTTGTATATTATTCGATCTATTTGTTTCAATTATGTATTTTTAATTTTTTATCAGGCTCGACATCATTATTTAATGTTACTAACGAATAGTAAACACAAATTTTTTTTTTAAATGGGAAAAATTGTAAGGATCAGCGCTAGAGGGAGTGCACACTTTCGACCCGAGCGACCAGGTCATCTTTAGCCTTCTTATGAACCACCCAACCCACAATTAACTCATGGTTTAAACAGGCTTTTATATCACACACTCTAAGGAAAAATTACTATGCGAAATTACATTTTTCAGTTAGTGAATGATTACCCGTACAAATGAGCTTTTTCCATCTATTTATTGAAATACTCTTTGGCAACCATCTTTGTTTTTCGAAGCACAAATTCACAGGGTTGCCATTCCAAATGTTAATGTTTTCATTTCTGGGAACGAATTTGAGTGATTGTTTATTATATTAGATTATAAATTACATCGTGCCCTATGTTTTTTGAATGTAAATGTTGTATATTATTTGATCTATCTGTTTTAATTATATATTTTGAATTTTTTATCAGGCTCGAGATCATAATTTAATGTTACTAACAAATAGTAAACACTAATTTTTTATTAAATGGAAAAAATTTTAAGGATCAGCGCTAGAGGGAGTGCAGTATGCCAGATACCCAATTCGTTCCCAGAAATGGAAATATTAACATTTGGAATGGCAACCCTGTCAATTTGTGCTTCGAAAAACAAAGATGGTTGCCAAAGGATATATCTATAAATAAATGGAAAAGCTCATTTGTACGGGTAATCATTCACTAACAGAAAAAATGTAATTTCGCATAGTCATTTTTCCTTAGAGAGTGTGATATAAAAGCCTGTTCAAAACCATGAGTTAATTATGGGTAGGGTGGTTCATAAGTAGGCTAAAGATGACCTGGTCGCTCGGGTCAAAAGTGTGCACTCCCTCTAGCGCTGATCCTTACAATTTTTTCCATTTAACATTAACATTAAATTATGATCTCGAGCCTGATAAAAAATTAAAAATATATAATTAAAGAAATATTATTATAATAATATGATAACTATATTATAGTACGACTATGGTTGGCACAATCATAATCTCAAAAACATATATGATGCTCTTCGAATATTATTGCCCCAACCATATTTTTTCAATGCGTGTTCTGAAAGAAAAATTCTGAGACTGTAAGGACTATTTGAAAAAAAATCTTAAAAATGTCCTTAGAATCTAAGAATGTTTCTATTAGAAAAAGTCCATAGAATCTATGTTTTTATTAAAAAAAAAGTCCTTAGAATTTAAACGCTTTTTGATGTGTTTTTGTTTAAAACAATCCATAGAATTAAAGAAGTTTGCTTCAAAAAGTCCTTAATGTCAAATTTTTTTTTTAAGGAAACATTTATTAAGTAAATGTTCTTAAATATAAAGAACCTTTTCATAGTTTCGAACCATAATATAATTGTAGGGACCATACTATGTTAAAATTATGGTTATTTTTAATTATCATAATATAAAAACTACACTGAGAAAAAAAGTTAGCAGAAAAATTTGTAAACGGTTTTCAATCCCAATTTACTATTTTTGTACTGATTTTTTAGTAAATAAATTTTTATTTAGCAAATCTTTTTGGTATATACATTTTACAAATTACAAAATTTTTACAGAATATTTACAAATTTTTGTTGCTAATTTCAGCAATCATTTTACAAATTTTTGAAAACCGATTTGCCAAAATTAGCAAAAAAAATTACTAATTTTAAAAAGTGGATATTTAAGGATATGTTATTTCTAATTAAAACTTCGGATCGGAAGTGAATATACCGACTAATGTCTGAAAATAGGACATCCACTTAAAATAGCACTAAAAAGTTTTTTTAGTTCTAAAAATCAGCCCTTAAAAAAATTGAAATTTGACCTTAAAAGTAAAAAAAAAAATATTGACTATAATATTATTCCAATCAGAAATAACCAAATAAAAACAAAATGATTAATTCGTTTATGTTTAAACAATTTTTAAGATTTTCAAGCCTTTGATTTTGTTTTTAATTTTGTATAAAATATTTTTTGAAAAAAATAAAATAAAATATATTTGATGCTCGATAAAAAAAAATTAAATTTTGTACTAATATTAATAATATTTAGTATTTTTTTTTTTGCAGATTTTAGCAAACAGATTTTAAATTTCACTTTAGAAAAAGTATACTAAAATTTAGTAGCTGCTAATAATTTGTACTACACTTCAGCAGACATGTGTTGCTAACATTAGCAAAAAATACCGCTGGGATCAAATTAGCAAATTTTAAATTTCCCGTAATAACAGCAAAATTTTCAGTTGCCATTACGGACTTTTTTTGGTGAATGTATGTTATAGTACGACTTTGGTCGGCACAATATCTCTTCGAATATGATTGCCCCAACCATGTTTCTTTCTTCGTTTACTACATGTAAAATTAAGGGCCATTTTTTTCAAACTGCGGTTTGAAATTTTAAAGATAACTTGATGGAATTTGGAATATACGTTTGTATTGCACCAAGGAAGAACCCTATTGGAAATTAATAATATCGGTCCATGTTTTGGTCTAGTCACCATATTTTAGTTTAAATAGTTTTACTAAAGCAATTTTTAGCAATTTCCTGTACAGCTGCTTAATAATTTTATTCAGAAACCGAATAGTGCTCTTTTTGAAAAAATAAACCGCTGGTTCAACTTTAGCTCAGTTCTTGCCATTTTTTATTTTACTGCGTTTTTAAGACCTAAATGTTGGAAAAATAACAACAAAAAATGTTTACTCGTTTTTATACTGTACATCACTACGTGGTCGAATTGTAATGAGTTTGTACTAATATTTATAAATATCAAAAATATTTTGTTTTTGTTTTAAAGAGATATCAGGAACCTTTTCGGAATTTTGAGCTGCTCATTTTTATCTAAATTAATGTACATCCTGCCGAACAGTTTTATATTGAAAATTGGTCCAGCGATGAAGGTACGAATTGGGAATCTGGCATATTGTTTAGTACAAATTCATATTAAATATTAAAATATTTTGTCATACATTTTCAACAGACACCTGAGGTGAATAATATTTTCTATTCACCTAAATTTTTTTTCACCTCAAAAATAATTTTTTTTTTTTCAAATTCAAAACCCTTTTTTTTAGTTCCACAATATTTTCTTAATTTATTTATTCATTTTTTTTATTTTAAAATAATTTTGTCTTATCTTTCATTTTAATTTAATCTTTCTTAGTTGTATTTAAGCTGACAAGCTGCTTATGAAATATAAATTTATTTCTTTTTTTCCATCTGCCTCTTGTAGTTTCATTGTTTCCAAAAAAATAAAATCTGTAAAATAGTTGTAAAGTTTCGTAGTTTTTTAGTTATGTAATTGTAGTTATATAAACATAACCAGTAAAAAATTAATGCTTTACATTCATTCATTCTTATTGCTAATCTAAAAAATAAAGTTAAAAAATCTGTATTTTTTTTATAAATTTATTAAATATTTTTTAAATGTCCTGTTCTCATTTTATTTTGTATTTGTGGAACATTTTTGCCAGGTTCTTTTCCCATATTGACTTGAATTTTATTTTGCTGGGTTGTAAATCTGTTTTATCTTTTGGGTTTTTAACTATTTTTGGCACATAACAATAAGTCGAAAAGAATAACAAAAGTCTTTATGAAATGAAATTCAGTGCAAAAACTATTTCAAAGTGTTCTAATTCTTAGGGAAATTTTACTTGTGTGTATTTCACATAAGTTTATTTTTTTATTTTTTGTTAACAAATGGTTTTGTTAAAAAACTTAATTAAAATCGGCTTTTCAATATTTTTTTTTTTTTTGTGAAAAAAATAACGGCTATTTCAGCTGTTGCGGCAAATGGAAAGTTTAAATAGAAAAAGCACACTAATAATTTTAATTCTATACAATTTTATATAAAATCATATTATTAGCTAAAAATCAAATGCTATTTTGAATTAAAATTAGTGCATTTAAATTTTTTTAATAAATTAAAATTTTGCTATATTTTACACTTCATTAAATTAACAGCAATTTACTAAAATTAAGTAGCGCTTACTATTTTTATATTTTCATATAAGTTTGTCATTCCGTTTGTAATTTCTACAATATTGATCTTAGACCCTATAAAGTATATATATTCTGGGTCCTTATGAAGAGCGAAGTTGATTTAACGATGTCCGTCTGTGTGTTGAAATGGGTTTTCCAAAGACCCCAGACATGATGAGGACTTGATTGTTATATATTTCTGTTAAATGTGATCCATTTCTGCTTGCTATTAAAAATCAGCCAGATCGGTTGATAAATGGCTGAGATATTAGCAAAAAACCAGGACTACCACTAATTTTTTCCGTAAAATTCCTTTGTATGTTGAATATTACGCATAACAAACACATCAATTTCTTTTCTTTCACCTCTTCACATTTTATACACAAACAACAAACACATACAATGATTTGTCATTTAAATAAAAACCAAGCAAATCCCTATTGAATGAAAACTGTTCATTTAACTCTATAAACGATGATTCCATATGGCCTTCATAGCTGAGTTGTCTAAACGCTATGTCACAAATACTTTTTTTCGCGAAGAACGCGGATTCGAATCCTACTCAAGACACGATTCAACTTTTTTTGTACATTTTTTTTATATTCTTAAGACTTTTTTTATTTTTTGTTTTTTTTAACATAAAATAATTAATTTAAATAAAATTTTATATTAATAATTAAATAATCCATAAATAGGCTAAAAACATAAAAATTTGTATAAAAACCCTCTGATACAAACAAAATACAAACGGTTTTATTTCTATTTTTTGCTCCGATTTAAAAGAATTTTTAAAGAGATTTTTAAACCATTTTATTTCTTATATATTAAGAAAATTTTATACATAATTCCCCTTTGAAAGCAACTATTTTAGGTCATAACTTATAATAATTTATAAACTATTTTCCTTAAAATTTTTAAAATTAAGCTAAAGAAATTAAAAATATTTTTTAATAAACAAGTGAAATGAAATCCCAAATGCAAGGTTGCCAGCTAAATCAAACATATTTGTAGAAATAAAACACATGCAGCTCTAGTGATTTCTTTTAACGATTTGTAAAAAAAAATTTTTTTGGTCGAAAAAAAGCTTTTTTTAGAACTAAAAAGATTTTTGAAAAAAAAATATGACAACACTGATTGGCATTATGATCGTGATTGTTATTGTTTTTAGTTTATTTGTTGAACTTTTTGTCTTTCACCTCCTCACCTTTTACCCACAAACAACAAATCCATACAAAGGTTTGTCATTTAAATAAAACCCAAACAAATCTGTTTTAAACGAAAACTCTTTATTTACTTCTATTAACGACGTTTGCTTATGTCCTTCAATGGCTCAGTGGTCTAAGCGCTTTGTCAGTGGTCTAAGCGCTTTGTCACTTTTTTTCTTTTAGCCGCGCGATCGAGCCCCGTCTATTGAACTTTTTTTATTTTTATACTTTTTTAACACTTTTTTTTATTTTCTTAAGACTTTTTGTTATTTTTTTAATTTTTTTGTAACAAAACATATGCTTCCAGCACAGTTGTCTTAACGATGTCGGTCAGCTTTTCTGTATAATTGGAGAACGAAAAGAGGAAAAGTTTGCAAATAAGGTGCAAGCATCTTGGTTATCAATACACAACATCTGACCAAATGTGGGCGGGATCCTTGAATTGGGCGTGGCACAAAATAGATTAATATATATCTTAAGAACGGTAAGACCGTTATTAAATACTCCATAAATGGGCTAAAAACATCAAAATTTTTATAAAAACTAAAATGTAATATGATCTATGGATACGTCTTATATATCCAAAGATCGAAAATCTTTAGTAGAACATATTTGCTGAAAGTAGTTATGACCAAAACATACATTTTTTGAAATACCTATTTTTAGGATCCATAAATCTTTCAGAGTCCAAGTTTTATCACTAAACTAAATGGTAAATTTCCACTTAAAGATGTCCGTATATAAATCTGTCCATTCCATATATGTCCATATATAAACTTCACTATTTTCCCAACCATGGTGAAGGGTATATAAGATTCGGCATAGCTCTTACTTGTTTATACTAATTTCTTTGTACTAATATTAATAATATTTAGCAATTTTTTTTTGCTGATTTTAGCAAACCCATTTTAAATTCCACTTTACAAAAAGTTTTCTAAAATTTAGTAGCGGCTACTAATTTTTTCTACTAATAAAACACCGCTGTGCTCAAATTAGCAAAATTTCCCGTAATAAATCTGATAAAATTATGTAAAAAGTTTATTGAAATAAATAAGCTCCGAATTTTGAAAAATTATGAATAAATTGTAAAAATATAAAAAAAAATTAATTTATAACAAAAAAATATTAAAAATGCACAAATTAACTAAATTATTTTTAAATACACTTGTTGCACTTTAAAGCTGCTAATTTCTTTTGAAATTGCCTTACGAAAAAAATTACAAATTTATAATTTAAAAAAGAAACATATTTTTTTGACAAAATTAAAAATTGTAAAAACATAAACGTGATTTATTATTTTTTTTAATTTGTAAATTTTTGTATTGAAAAATTTTTTAAGAGTAAAATTTTTTGATTTCATTGTCAAATTTTAATTGTTAAAATGACTGATTTCTACAACCTTTTAGTGCTATGTTATTTTAAGTGGATGTCCTATTTTTGAACTTGAGTCGGTTGTGAAAAGTGTCTTCGCTCCCGATCCTTTTTTTTCAACCTATGTAGCATTTTAATGCAATTTAAATTTTAAATTTAAATTTTCTTCAATATGCACTTTTTTTAAAAAAATTTTTTTTGCTAAGTTTAGCAAATCGATTTTTAAAAATTTATAAAATAATTTTTGAAATTAGCAACAAAAATTTGTAAATTTTTAATTTTTTATCAGTCTCGAGATCATAATTTAATGTTACTAACGAATAGTAAGCACTAATTTTTTATTAAATGAAAAAAATTTTAAGAATCAGCGCTAGAGGGAGTGCACACTTTCGACCCGAGCGACCAGGTCATTTTCAGCCTCCTTATGAACCACACACAAATAACTCATGGTTTTCAATAGGCTTTTATATCACACACTCTAAGGAAAAATGACTATGCGAAATTACATTTTTTCTGTTAGTGAATGATTACCCGTACAAATGAGCTTTTTCCATCTATTTATAGAAATACCCTTTGGCGACCATCTTCGTTTTCCGAAGCACAAATTAACAGGGTTGCCATTCCAAATGTTAATATTTCCATTTCTGGGAACGAATTGGGAATCTGGCATACTGCACTCAATCTAGCGCTGATCCTAACAATTTTTTCCATTTAATAAAAAATTAGTGTTTACTATTCGTTAGTAACATTAAATTATGATCTCGAGCCTGATAAAAAAATATATAAAAATTTATAAATATTTTTTAAAAATTCTGTAATTTGTAAAATGTAAATAGCAAAACAAAAAAAGTACACAGGAACTTCAATGACTTCAAATCGTATTTTAAATTGTAAAAATTAACTTTTTTTATTTTATAAGCACGTCACAATCACAATAAACCAACGTTGTAACTTTTTGACTAGAGAAATAAATGTCGGGCCTGTTCGGAAATGCATCACTGCTGTGCGTCTGATGCGCAGTGGTAATTAGTTTGCGATGCTGTACAAAAACAAAAATAAATTGAAGAAAAACATTAAATAAATAGCAAATTTTGTAGTTACTCTTGAATTGCATCAGCCATTTTTGTGATGCGTGTTCGACATTTGTTTGCGCATCATCTGCTTTAGTGATGCTTTTTCGAACCAACTTATGCTTTAATGAACGCGATGCGCATCAGATACAGCGCAGTGATGCATTTCCGAACAGGCCCGTCTTTTATATTAAATTTGCATGAGAGCAAATTGTACTATCATGATCTTATCGTTCCCCGATAAGAACTGGACAATATAATATTGATGCCAGAAAAAGCTCTAAAAATAAGCTTTTAAACAATTGAAATTTCACTCTAGAATACAGAAAATTTCCCCTAAAAATAATTTTTTTTTCAAATTATAAAAAATTTTTTATAAAAAAAAAAATAAAATAAGATGTTTTGCCCGAAAAAAATTATCAATTTTTATTTCTAATAACTGACTTAAGGAAAATTCGAAAGAAATTAGCAGCTGTGAATGATTTAAAGCGCTTATAATTGAAAAGTTTACCTAAAAAAAGCAAATATTAGGAAAACTAAACCGTTTAAAAAAAGTAGATTAAATTAGCTCTTACCGCAAACAATTTTAAAAATTGGCCCTTAGAAGTGTATCTCAAATTAATTATATTCTCCTGAAGCGAGTTCAAATACAATCCCCACTTGTGTAAAATTACCTTAACAAAAGTTGATTGTTGATTTAATGTTGCCCTATTAATAACGGTTCTATAACATTCCCTTAAATACAGTCATATTTTCTTTTACTTTAATTATTGTTGTTATATAAACATTAATAATTGTTGATTTACCTTTTAATCTCTAATTAATTGACGTTATAAAAACATAGCATTTAATTTGAAATTTTTTTTCTGCCTTGATTTTTTTGTTTTCTTCTTTAAATTTGTCACTTTGATTTTGCTGTTAAATGTTTCACTTTCCCGAACTTCTATCTGATATTCTACAAGGACAACACACGCTTTGTTTACAATTAAAGAGACACGAGACGACTAATTTTGATGTTGCTAAGCAAAACTATATAAATAAGTGCTCTCTGATATAATTTGAACATTGGTAAATTTCGGCACTTTTCATTCAGTGTTATTGTTGTTTATTAGTGAACTTGTCAATAATTATATTATAAAACAAAAAAAATTATTATGTATTATATATTTAAATATGTATTGGTTGTAGGACTTTAACCGTAATACTCTCATAGCAACAAAAATTTACAATGTTCTAAAACTATAATTAAATGCAACTCTCTTTATCTCATTATCTCGTACTCTTAGTCTTTTAAATAGTTTCAGACGTATTGTATTTTATTTTAGGAAGGGGAAATAAAGAATGCATGGAAAGGAAAAACAAAACAGAACTTTATTTCCATTATAGAAATGCGAGAATAACTGTAAATATTATAGAGATTGAGAGAATGAGTTACAAAGTAGTGAATTTATTGTAGAAACGGAAACAACAACAAGAAAACTGAAACGCCCATATAATCTATAAAGAAAATAAGAGAGTGTGTCTGAGAAAGGCAGAAGGTAAATAAGATCTAATATACATACACTTATGTACCAATCTATGTACCAAAATTTCATCGAACTATATTTAGATTTGCGAACTGTACTTTGATTAAAGTTCATTTAAGCAAATTCAGGGGGGGGGGGGGGGGGGGGAGGTGGGTTTATACCAGAAGTGATAAAGTTGGTACTATAGTTATTTTTGTGGTACTATTAGAACCTCAAAAGTGTTATGGTACTCCTATAACTCATGTGGTACTATTTCGATATTTTCTTGTTTTGAGTTTCTTTGTGCTTTTTTTAAACTTTTTCATTCAAATATTTGAAATTATTAAATGTTAAAAACTCACTAAATTGAATTATTAAAATATTTATACACAGAAAAAAGTATCACAAAATTTTAAGTAATTAAAAATATATATTTTTTTATATTTATATTTATTTTTCTTTATTCGATCTTCAATATTATATTATATTATTCTTTTAAATCGAGTTTATGATCTTTTTACAAAAAATAATGATTATTTATTATTTTCTTCCAATATTTCGTCTCCACATTGGGTGACTTATTCATTTTCCTGAAGAAATTACCCAATGTGGAGACGAAATATTGGAAGAAAATAATAAATAATTATTATTTTTTGTAAAAAGATCTTAAACTCGATTTAAAAGAATAATATAAAAATATTTTTTAAAATTCAATTTTTTTTTTTTGAAATGTTTGTAAATTGTTATTTTTCATATAAAAAAGTTCTTTCGAAATAAAAATTGAAGTTACAAAAAAATAACAAAAAGTTTTTTGCATTTACAAATTCCATTATTGGTGCCTTTTTAAAAAATGTTTTTTTTTTATTTACAAAAATGTTCTATGAAAGATGTTTAATATTACAAACAAGGTTTTGTAAAAAAAACTTACAAAACCCTGTTTTTTATATAAAAAATCTTTTATAAAATATTTTTGTAAATACAAATAAAGACACCAACAATGGTTTTTTTAAATACAAAAACCTTTTAATTCTTTTTTGTAACTTCAATTTTTATTTTCAAAAAATTTTTATATAAAAAAGAATAATTTACAAAAAATTTCAAACAAAAAATTGTTAGAAATCGAATTTGAATTTTAACAAATATTTTTAATTACCTAAAATTTTGTGATACTTTTTTCTGTGTACAACAGATTTTAAAAATTAGATGAAGTTAAGAAGAAAAAAAAAATAAAGTAACAAAATTGCTAATGTAAAATCGAATAAACAAAATCGAGTAACAACATTAACAACATAACAAATCAATAGAAATTCCAAATTTGTCAATCAAATAAGTTCGTCATAAATGAATTCAATCAAATGAGATAAATTGATTAAATCCCTTTCAAGTGAATTCGATAAAATTTATTAATTTAAAGAAGAACTTGGTGTAATTTGAGAATTATTTTGATCTGACCCAAAAAAGCAAATATGAATGTTTTGTTTTAATTATCAAATATCTTTATATTTACAGTCAAATTTCATGGTTTACACGGACGGACGGAAGTCGTACTAAAATTTCAAAACGAAATTCCATGTATTTCCAAAATTACAAGCACAAACAAATTAAGTCACAAATTTCAGAAACATTGCATGTGTTTTTTTAAATTTCCATAACATTTTTCTCAAACCTTCTTTTTCGAAAATTTGCACCACCACGTTTGCAAGGTGTCCCTGATTTTAATTTAATTTAAAAAAAATGAAATGTATATTATTTCTAAAAGATTTTTTCTGTAAAAATTTTTATTTTCATAAATTTCTTAGAAAAATTTTATTAAAAAAAAAAATATTTTATACAAATTTTGAATTTTTAAATTTTGTACTTTATATAGAAAAAAATGTATGAGAAGACTTTTATACGGATTTGCTTGGTCCATTTAGAACATAATCTTATGCATAAAAGCATCCTTTTATTTTAAATTGTTTAAATTGTATCAATATTCGCCACCATCGTGTAAACGGTGTATCAAATTTCGAAAAATAAATAAGTTTTTAATTCAGTAGGTTATAATTTTGGAACTACTTGAAGTTTCATTCTCGCATTTTAGTATGATATTTTTTTTTTCCTTATGAAATAAAAAAAAAAATAAAATTGATACGATATCTTGAAGAATCAGATCAGCAAAAATTTATATTATAAAATATATAGCGATTAAATATTAAGGGGACTTTTACCACAAAAAATTTAAACTTATTAATTAAAAACTTCTTTCCAGATTTTTTTTTTTAATAAAGTTTTTTTATTTACACAGTTAAAATACTTTTTGAATCAGATCAACTTGTGAATCAGAAATTGCTTCTATAGAATCAAATAATATAAAATTATTCCAAATTAGTTATAAAAAGAGACGTTTTATTTGCGATCCAATTAATATTATTTTATATCAATAAATAAAATTAAATACAATTTGTTATTATAGAAGTTAATCCGTACAAGGTGTACGTACGCTAAGAAAAAAAGTTTGCAGAAAAAATTGTAAACGGTTTTCAAACCCACTTTACTATTTCTGTACCGATTTTTAGTAAAAAATTTTTATTTAGCAAATCTTTTTGCTATTTACATTTTAAAAAATAACAACATTTTTACAGAATATTTACAAATTTTTGTTGCTAATTTCAGAAATTATTTTACAAATTTATGAAAACCAATTTGCTAAAATTAGCAATAAAAAAAAATTTACTAATATAAAAAAAGTGTATATTAAAGGAAATGTTATTTCTAATTAAAATTTACACCTACAACAAAACAATTAAAATTTGATTTAAAGTTAAAAAAAAAAAAAATACAAAAATATTTTTCAAAATAGAAATTACCAAATTAAAACAAAATGATAAATTCGTTTAAGTTTTACAATTTTAAAACCTTTATTTTTTTTATTTTGTTTAAAACATTTAAAAAAAAAAAAATAAATAAAATAAAATATTTTTGATGCTCGATCAAAATTAAATTTTGTACTAATATTAATAATATTAAGTAAATTTTTTTGCTGATTATAGCAAACAGATTTTAAATTCCACTTTACAAAAAGTTTACTAAAATTTAGTAGCGGCAGCTAATTTTTTCTACAAATTTCATTGTACTACACGTCAGCAGACATGTGTTGCTAAGATTAGCAAAAAATACCGCTGGGCTCAAATTAGCAAAATGTCCCGTAATAACAGCAAAATTTTCAGTTGCTATTACAGACTTTTTTTATATGTGGTGTTAGACTAAATAACAACAATAAATGTCGAATTCCAAATAGTGGCTAAATATTGGTGAAATATCTACCAAAATGTCTTGGTCACTAGATTTATCAAAGCTTTAATATAAAAAAACTTTGAAAATTGTATACAAGATTTTCAGATTTCAAATAGATTTTCAGATTTCGTACATATCCATTTTAAGTAAAATAAATATATTTTAATTTATTTTTGTATTTTTTGTTACGATTTTTGCATTTTTTTTTTTTTATTTTGTGCAAATGCAAGTTTTTTAAAATTTTCCTACATTTGCTCGAAAATAATAAAAAAAATTCTCTAAAGACAATTCTCCCTACAAATGGCATTACTGTTTGGTACTAAAAATCTTAGACTTTTGTTTAACGATAATTCACAGTGGCAGCCGATTTAATTTTTTTTTAAGGCTTATAATAGAGTGCTACTAGTAGCCACTGTAGTTAACAAAATTTTAAAAGCAATAGTTTTCTCAAAATATTATATGTTTTAAATAAAAATATAGCATTTTGAAAATATTGTTATTTGAAATTTTTGACATTTTAAATATTCCCTTAATAATGTTGTTTCTACAGTAAAACCTCCTTTTAAAATATTGACAAAATATAAGACTGTAATTTCTACAATCAATGAACTACTGTTATAAAAACTATTTTATTGAAAAGCTATTGTGAAAAGCTTTTAAAAACAAACACTTCTTTATTTGAATGCTAAAAACCGGTTATTGCATTTCGTTTTAAATGCAGTCATCCAAAATGAACATGCATATTTTGCGTCTATCTTAATTCCCTTTTCCTTAATATTAATTTACCTTTTTAATTGCTGATTCGTTGCACAAAACTCGTTATTAACGATTAAAGTGACACGAGATGAACAATTTTGATGTTAACGAACTAAACCAGAGAGCTTTAATAGAAACATACATCCGTACATTCAGTTTAAATTAAACGATTGTCCCTTTTTCTCCGTTACACTGTATGTCGGCTTTGTCTAATAATCTAAAATGTCTTATTAAATTTGTCACTTTGATTTTGCTGCTAAATGTTTTACTTTCCCGAACTTTTATTTTGTACCTATCCGATATTCTACACGGAAAACACACGCGTTGTTTACAATTAAAGAGATAAGAGACGACTAATTTTGATGTTGCTAAGCAAAACTATATAAATAGGTACTACCACACCATGACGATGTCTCTCACGTCGTAAAAAACGTTCTCTTAGTTTTGTATGTGCAGATTTCAAAGGTTCAGCATCTTTTTAAATTGGATTTTTTGCAATTCCAATTAAATTTTTTTGCAAATCCAATTAGTTTTTAGCAGCTTTCCCAATTGGATTTGGAAAAAAGGTTTAAAAACAGGGAAATTTACTCAAATTTTTGCAGAAATCAGGGAAATTTGCTCAATTTTCCCCTGTTTTCTCAAAGTTTCCGAACCTTTGTATTCTGTATAAAATTTCATTTGGCTGCTAACGGCGTTGCATCCTCTATACTATTCTTCCTCTATGGTACTACTCTTTGATATAATCTGAACATTGGTAAATTTCGGCAATTTTTATCCAGTGTTATTGTTGTTTATTAATGAACTCGTCAATAATTCTATAAAAAAGTTACGAAACTATAATTAAATGCAAATCTCTTTAACTCATTCTTTTAAATAGTCTCAAAAGTATATTATTTCAGAAAAGGGAAATACAGAATGCATGGAAAGGAAAAAACAAAACAGAACTTTATTTGTATTAAAGAAATGAGAGAATAACTATAAATATTATAGAGATTGAGAGAATGAGTTACAAAGTAGTGAATTTATTGTAGTAACGGAAACAACAACAGGGAAACTGAAACGCCAATATAAAATTAAAAAATGAGGAGAAAGACAGAAGTTAAATAAGATCTAATATACATAAACTTATATACCAATCTATTTACCAAAATTTCGACCAACTATATTTTTTATTTGCGAACTGTACTTTGATTAAAGTTCATTTAAGCAAATTCAGGGGGGGGGGGGGGGGGAGGTGGGTTTATACCAGAAATGATAAAGTTGGTACTATAGTTATTTTTGTGGTACTATTAGAACCTCAAAAGCGTTATGGTACTCCTATAACTCATGTGGTACTATTTCGATATTTTCCTGTTTTGAGTTTCTTTGTGCTTTTTTTCAAATTTTTCATTCAAATATTTGAAATTATTAAATGTTAAAAACTCAATGAATTAAATTATTAAAATATTTATACACAAAAAAAATTATTACAAAATTTGAAAGTAATTAAAATTATTTTTTAAAATTTAAATTCGATTTTTAACAATTTTTGTTTGAAATGTTTGGAAATTGTTATTTTATAAAAATTAAAGTTGAATTGAAAAAATAACAAATTCCACTGTTGGTGCCTTTTTAAAAACTTTTCTTTTGTATTTACAAAAATATTCTATAAAAGATTTTCAATATTACACAGAAAAAATTAACAAACCTCTGTTGTTAATATTAAACATCTTTCATAAAATATTTTTATAAATACAAATAATAAAATTCCTTAAAAAGGCAACAACAGTGCAATTTGTAAATACAAAAAAACTTTTATTTCTTTTTGCTATTTTAATTTTTTATTTTCAAAAAAAAATTTTATATGAAAAATAACAATTTAAAAAAATTTTAACAAAAAATTGTTAGAAATCGAATCTGAATTTTAACAAATATTTTTAATTATATAAAATTTTGTGATACTTTTTTCTGTATATAAAAAATTTCAAAAAATAAATGAAGTTAAGGAAAAAAAAAACAGAAATAAATTAATAAAATTGCTAATTTTAAATTTGAATAAACAAAATCGAGTAATAAACCAAAATTCATTAATCGAATGAAACAAAATTGAATTAATAACAAATCATAAATGAATTCAATGACTGAATAAATCAAATAAGATAAATTGATTTAATCCATTTAAGTGAATTCAATCAAATTTGTTAATTTATAGGCGAACTTGGGGTACTTTGAGAAAAGTTTGGATCAGGCCCAAAAAAGCAAACATGAATGTATTGTTTTAGTTATCAAATATCTTTATATTCACAGTTAAATTACAAGGTTTACACGGACAGACAGACATCGACTCAGAACATTTTTATGAATTTTTTTTTCTTTCGTAAATTGATGGAATTTTTCACAAAAATATCGTACTAAAATTTCAAAACGAAATTCCATGTATTTCCAAAATTAGAAGCACAAATAAATTAATTCGCAGACTTCAGTAACATTGTATGTGTTTTTTTTTTTTTAAATTTCGATAGCGTTTTTCTCAAAACTTTTTTTGAAAATTTGCACCACTACTTTTGCAAGGTGGCCCTGACTTTAATCAAAATTAAAAAAATAATTAAATGTATATTATTTCTATGAGATTTTTTATGAAAAAATTTTCATTTTTATAAATTTCTTAAAAAAAAAAAATTTATTAAAAAAGATGTCTTACAAAAATTTTGAGTTTTAAAATTTTGTACTTCATAAAAAAATGTACGGGTTTGCTTTGTCCATCTAGAACAAAATTTTATGCATAAACGCAATCTTTTATTTTAAATTGTATCAATATTCGCCGACATCGTATAAACGGTGGACAAAATTTCGAAAAATAATTTCAAAGTTTTAAATTCACTTGGATATAATTTTGGAACTATTTGCAGTTTCATTCTTTCATTTTAGTATTATATTTTTTTTTCTTTATGCAAAAAAAATAAAATAAAGTTGATGCGATGTCTTGAAGAATCAGATCAGCAAAAATTTATATAATAAAAAATATTGTGATAAAGTATCAAAAGGACTTTTCTCACAGAAAGTTTAAACCTATTAATTAAAACAAACTATTCGGGCTATTTATGTTTTGTTTTTGTTTTTGATATGAAGTTTTTAAATTTAGCAATTAAAATACTTTTTTATTCAGATCCATTTTTAAATCAGAAATTGGTTTTAAATAAGTGAATTAAATAATAAAAAAATTATTCAAAATTAGCTACAAAAATATAAGTTTTGATTCGATTATAATGGAGTTTTGGCCTCATCTAATTAAAATTTGATTCATATAGAATATAACAATTTTTTTCAAGTGACACCCGAACAACTTAATGTTATTTTATCTTAAATAAATTCAATTATAACCCGGGCTGTCAAACGCTTTTGATAAAAAGAAGTCACTTTCCAAAAAAAAAAAAATATATAAATTTTCAGCATTTTACATATTTATTAACAAAGAAAATTGACAATATGACGTAAAATCGACAATTGTGGCAGCCTTAATCAAATGTAAAATAAAAACAAATTAAACAAAAATAAAAAAACCCGGGTTTGCTGTGTCAAAAAAAAAATCAAATTGACGGCTAAAAATTAAAAAAAAAATGTTTTTTTACTTTATTTCAAAACTGTCGAGAAATAATAACAAAATTTGTGATATTTTTAAAATTATTTTAATAATTTTTGTGCCTTTGGAACGCTTTCTTTGTTTTTGTATCGAAAAACTGTTGTGAAAGAAAATTTGCAAAAAAAAAAAAAATTATTCACGCAAAGTCCTTTAAAAATAGATAACCGATATTTAATTTTCTGTTTTCAGCGGTTTTCAAATGAAATAACGAATAATACATTTCTGGCAAATCAATCATTTTGGTTACATTTAAAAATATATCTTTAATTTTTTGAAAAATTTTGAAGAAAAATTGAACCGCGAAATTGAATTGAATAGCGAAAGATTTCAAATAACGAAGACTTGCGGTTTGCGATTGTGTAATCCAATGTTATTCGGCATGACATCGTTATTTGGAATCACTCGTTTTCACTAAAGTTTTTTTTATCGAAGTGCCGCATAGGGTAATTTATATTTTTTATATCAATATAATGATAAAAAAGAAACCATCGCCTTTTCACTCTTCAGTATTATGGGATTTATAGTAAACTTGTAGGTAGACCATTTTACGAAAATTTAGGGGGAATGGTGAGATGGTAAAAAAATATACCAGAATGATAAAAACTACAAAAAAGGAATTTTTTAAATTACAATTAAAAGCATTTTGGAACAGATATTTTTGTGCAGTGCCTATAAAATAAGCCATTAAACCATTCAAATCGGTCCCCAAGTTTTCAAAAACCATCAATCGTCATAAGGTAAAATTTATCCAGTTTTTAAATTTTAATACCAGCTTCTAAAATTTATTTTTATTGTTTTTTTTTTTTTTTCAAAAACTTGTTAAAAATATTTTTTTGGCAAATTTCTAAGCAAAACAGAAATAAAAATATAAAAAAAGTATTCAATTTGACATGGAATGATTTATATGTAACAGCGGGTATAATTGGGTTGAGACTGTGGCTAAAATTCCGGCCGATTAATCGGTTGCTCACTAATTGTAATATTTATTGGATATTATGCATTTTTAATACTCACCAATTACATAGTTATTTTTAATGCAGCCAGAGTTTCTTTTATTAAATCTATATTTTATTTTTATCGCGCGAACCGATTACCGTTTAAACTTTATTAATTTTTACAATAATTTTAATATAAATTTGATTATAATTTATATGTTTTTTAAATATCAGTAATAATTGATAATTACAAAAAACCCACACACAAATCAAAATGTATTTGATTATATTACATTTCCAATA
This sequence comes from Eustalomyia histrio, assembly GCA_949748255.1. Taxonomy (NCBI): domain Eukaryota; kingdom Metazoa; phylum Arthropoda; class Insecta; order Diptera; family Anthomyiidae; genus Eustalomyia; species Eustalomyia histrio. Next base: position 108,850,738 of record OX456527.1, on the reverse strand, counting down.
AAGAGATCAACCTTTTTCAATGAACTTGCTAAAATATTCTTTTTTTTTAACTTATAACAAATTGCTCTCTTTTTTCTAGGAGAAATATAACCATTGAGGAAAAATATGAATTAATTTTAATTTAAGCAAAAACACAAAAATAAATAAATTAAATATGAAAAGCAGAAAAAAACAATAACATTTTTTTTACTTGCAAATTTAACTACTTTAACAATAAGGAACATTATTTGGCTGTTTTCAATCATGATTACTTTCGCTTAATGCAAAAATATAGAAACAACAACAATAACCAAAGTTTTTTTTGTATTTATTTGAGAATATAGAAAATAGAGCAAGCAAAATGAATAACTTTTTTCTTAAAAAAAAAATGAGCAAACACTGGAATGAATTTTATAATTTACTTTTTAATGCTTATATTCGGCAATTTCTTTTATTTTTTAATACTTTTTTTAAAATCCACAATGGTATTATTAATTTGTTTAATATTTTCAATAAAATAAAACACTTGCACTATTCACAATATATATGTATTAATTTCGGGCACGGACAATGCGTTCGGACTACCGGTTTACTTGAGAGATGAGCTGCAACTAAATTTTAAGACGAATTCAAGGAGAATAATAATAAAAACTCGGGAATTAGAGTATTTGGAATTTAGGCAAATAAACTGGAAAACAACGTAAGTAACAACAATAAAAACTCAAGTTAAATATTATTTTGATTTAAATATGATGCTTACTCCAGAAATATGTTTCCAAAAAAATCTAAATGTTTTTTTTCGAAAATAGATTTGCCGTTCTCTTTTACGCTTAATAAGAATAATAAAAATCTTAGAAATATGTAAATAAAATAAATTATGTTTTTACTGCTCTTATATGAATTTGAAAAGTGTTGTTGCTTTTTATTATGACTATTTTTTTTTTTTTATAGGTTCCATTAGATGCTATGATGTTACGTTCCGTAACGTGTCGTTATAGATGGCTTTTTGTGTAGTTGGTCTTTTTCGTAAAATCATTTCAACTAATTTGGCTGAAAGTTACTAATAATACTGATAATTCGTTGAATATAAGGTCATTTCGAGAATATGAATTAACTAATTTTATATGTACCCATTAGAGATGTTTGAATAAAATGAAAGTGAAATCTAAAGTCAACGAATGCGCTAATTTAGTTCCTTGGTATATAAAAATATTTACTATGAAGTCTGTTGCCGATTCAATAAAGAAAAGTCGACGAGGAAATGAAGTGAAAATTGGAATAGTGAATAGTAAAGTGTAAAAAATCACTTTTTATAGCGTTTTTTTTGGAAAAATGTAGTACTTAAAATATATTTTTACTCCAAATACTAAAATAATCGAAATGTATACTTATGAATTTTTCTTAAAAAGTATAATAAATGGAAATTGGATAAATAACATCCAAGTTATTACAAATACCCCAGGTCAATAATGCTTCAAACGCCTGTAGGTTAGGGAATATAAGAACAAATTGTATTTTTGTTTTTACATTTTTTTAATAATACACAGAATAAAATTACAAAATTCTGTTTGGAATATTGAACATCTTTTATAGAATATTTTTGCCAACACAAAAAAATATAATTTATTAAAAAAGACACCAACAAAGGAATTTTTAAATACAAAAATTTTTTTGTTATTTTTTGTAATTTAAATTTTTATTTGAAAAGTAACAATTCACAAACATTTCAAAAAAAAAATTGTTAGAAATCGAATTTGAATTTTAAGAAATATTTTTAATTACTTCAAATTTTGTGATACTTTTTTCTGTGTATATTATTTATTAACTTCTTAAATTTTTTAAGCTTAAAATTTGGTTTTTTTCTAATAAATTAATATTTTAGATCCAAAAATACTCAATTTACTTAAATTAAGTAAATTTGTTCTTAAACTAAGTAAATTTCGGTTTAAATTTTTTAAAATTTTACTAAAATTTAACAAATTTAACAAATTTTGTTCTTAAATTTAGTAAAAATCTTTTATAAACAAGTAAAATTTTCTTAAATTTTAAGTTATTGTCACAAATCATAAAGAAATATTTTCATGATGTTGAACTAACATTTAATTTTTCATAAAAATAACATTAAACGGATAATATTAAAAAGGCATCAATAAAATGTTTGAACGGCTTTAAAAATGAAAAAAAACAATAAAATCTTGAAAAATTTGTGATATTTGTTTTACTTTTAAAAAAATACCTAACACTTGGGCGGATTCATGTCAAAAATGTTTTGACCAGTTCTTCACCCCGTTTCAATATTTATCTCATCGAATTTTTTTTTATATTTTCTCGTCGGTCTCGCGGTGTGAATTTGCCTCTAACGGCAAAAATTGTCGATTAGTCGAAAATCTAGCGACGTTTTTTAATCAGACGTAATTTTTTATTTAGAGCAAAGTTTTTAATAGTTCATATATATTCAGATATGATCATATGTGACCATGTACATCCATATACCCTCAATTCTCGATGGATATATAATCATATATTGTCATATATGATCCTATATGTTCTCTTATGATTCATATATATTCAGATATAGTATATTCAGATGTAATCTGAAAATATATGGTCATATATGTGATCATGTATGGTCACATACTGAACTGTGCATGGACGTATGATCATGTCCATGTATGTTCATATGTATATATATTTATTTTTACATTGGAACCTACTTAATCGAAAAACTGTCGCACTGCGGCAAGATGCTGTTAGCATCGAGTTAAGGACGTCGCAAGAGTCTCGATTATTGTTTTTTTCTCCATATTTGGTGAAAGATTCGGTTACATTAAAACCATATTTATACTAGACGCTTCAATGAATAAATCGAGAGGTCAACCTTGGAATCTATAAAATAAATTTAGAAATACAAATTAAAAAAATTTTAGTCTGTGCAAAAAAGAAGATTTTTGTTGATTGCAATTAATAAAAAAAATCTTTAGTTGTGTTTAAGAAACACAATAACTTAAATCGTCACGTCCGGCACCCCTAACGACATCATACAAGTTTAAAGAGCAGTCAGAGTTCTTTTGGGATTTTCCTTGTGAGATACAATTTTATTGTGAATAAATTTTAGCCAAAGAGCATAGAGTTCTATATTGCTTTTCTCTCACAAATTCACTACTTTTGACAAATAACCATATGTGAACTTCTCCGAGAAAAGGGACCTAGTGTGTCAAAAACGTTTTTGGACTTAAGAGTGGATTCTGGTACTTAAAAGGGTGTAGAATAAGATGAAATGAGTTAGATTTCTGATAAAAATTTATTTACCCCATAAAAACGTACAAAACGAACTTGGGAAAATCGATAAAAATAAGAAAAACAACAACAAAAATAGCAAAGGTATTGTCACACTAAAAGCGAAAAAAAATACGTCACCACATAGGTATGACGTCACCAAAGTCGGCACCCAAGTCGCATCCCCCAAAGGAAGGTGTGTTCACAGTGAGAATGCGTTATGAAACTTTAAATGCGTTTTTCTCAAAACTTCATTTTCACACACTAGGTCAATTTTCTCGGAAAAGGTCACATATGTTAACTTTTATTTTAATCAAACCCGAATTTATTATCATAATAATTTATCTGATTTTAATAAAAATAAATAAAAAAATTTTGTTTACATATTTTTCTCGAACGACTTTAAATGTTAAATACTTTTTAAAGAATTTTCAAAACTCGATCTTAAAATTTTTTAAAATTTTCTTTAACGAAATTAAAAAAAAAACTAAGTTTCGGCCATTAGGGTTTCATTGAGTATATCATAAGAAATAAATATACGTGTACCTAAAATTACATATATCCCTCATCTAAGTTAGAGAGCAAATCTATTTAATTTCGGCGGATTTTGAGGAAATTGGTTTTTGTTGGACAAAATGGGATACTAGGGTAAGTTACAACTAATGCTATTCAGGGTTTGATGACCTCAACTACAAGGACTATTGGTCAAAATCGAACAACGCCAAAGATTAAATGACAAGCTTAAAGGTCAATTCTTTTGCAATTTTGAATATTTTATGAAAATGATGACGAAATTGGGATGGGGTATTATCATATTTTCATGAGTTGATTAAACTATTTTCTGTAATTAGTTAATAATACTTAGAAAGCAAAAAAAAAATATCTAAATTAACCTTTTTATGAACTTGAGATCATAAGTGACCCAATATCTTTTACGTTAAAAAAAACTCAGTTTCATTAAAATGTCTGCATAATAAAAGTAAAATTTTTGAATTATAAATAAAAAAAAAATTATAGATTTACTTCTGCATTTACTTGGTGTAAAAATGGCCCAACATTTTTTAACGCTAGAATAACCAGTGGATTTAAATATATGCAAAATTTACCTGTAAAAAATTCAAAATTACTAAGTTTTTTTGACATCTAGTAGTATTTTGGCTATATATCAAAGATTTTAGGGTAAATTAAACATATATTTGAATTAGAATGCGTATTCTAGCGTTTCTAAAATGTTGTCATTTTAATTCCTAGTACATTATCTGTATTTTTTTCTATTTAAAATTATGCAGATATTCACAAAAATTCACCTTTGACCTTTGGAGCGAATCGATTTTGGTCAAATTTTCAGAAAATAGTCCTTGTAGTTGGTATCATAAAACTCTGAAGACCATTATTTATTAACTGGAACACAATAAAAGTGGATGCATTTTTTCCTATTAATAAATTTTGTACCAAAACAAAGCATTTTCCTCGAAATCCACCGAAATTAAATAGCTGCCCTCACAAAATTAAACGCGGCATATATATAATTTTTGGTATTAGTATTTCTTATGATGTACTTAAGGACTGGGATTTCCTGTGTGTGAAAAATGCTTTAATTTTTTTTTTTTTGAATTTTAAGTCATACGATAACTAAAAATTTTTTTTAACGCCATTTTAGAGTAACAAAACTCTATCTTTGTATGTGGCGCAATTAAGCGATTTTGTCATCAAGCTTAAGGTATACAACACACCAGCATGTTGGTACACACACAATATTATTTTGTTAAAAATAATCTAAAATACATATAAAATTTATCGAAAATACAAGCAAAAAGAGCCCTACTTATTTTTCATTATATTCAGCCCATTTTGTTGTTTAATAATCCACAAAAGTAGTGAAAGCAATCGAAAGTCGTTTAAAATAACCATAAATATTTAACTGACAAAATGTTGAAAAAAAAACGATTTTTGTGGTTTGTTTTTCAAATTAAACATTTTTTTTATTTCTATGTAATTTTACAAAACACAACACACACACAGATGTATATATTTTTATTTTCTATGAGTGTATTTATATTTCCTGTAATTTTTATTGAAATAATTTTGTATATAAACAAATTATTTTGGTAAAAAAAAAACAAAAAGGAATTATATAAATTTCTATTTTTAGAAACAAAAAACATAAAATTTTACATTAAACAGAAAATATCAACTCCTACTGAATGTCTGTAAATTTTTATAGTTTCTTTTTTGAATGACTGATTCAAATAGTTAAAAAATATATTTCTATGAATTTCAATTGATTCTTCGCTTTAAAACAAACTTTACGTATTACTTTTTAAATAAACTACAGTCAGTAACGGAAAATATATTGTGAGTGTACAATATTTATTTCTTTACAAAAAGTTTACTTTTTTTTTATCCCGCGCTTATAATTAGTTCAGAAACCATTAATTTTTTTACCAACTTTTTCTCTATTAACATCTGGATTAATTTCTTTCAATTTTTCTGCAATCACCAAAAAAGTCTGTAATGGCAACTGAAAATTTTGCTTTTATTACGAGAAATTTTGCTAATTTGAGCCCAGCGGTATTTTTTTGCTAATCTTAGCAACACATGTCTGCTGTCAGTGTAGTACAATGAAATTTGTAGGAAAAATTAGCTGCCGCTACTAAATTTTAGTAAACTTTTTGTAAAGTGGAATTTAAAATTCGTTTGCTTAAATTTAGAAAAAAAATTTACTAAATATTATTAATATTAGTACAAAATTTTAAATCATTTTTTTTATCGAGCATCAACATTTTTTATTTTATTTATATTCTTCAAAAAATATTTTAGACAACATTAAAAAAAATCAAAGACTTGAAAATTGTAAAAACATAAACGAATTTATCATTTTGTTTTAATTTCTTTTTGAAAAATATTTTAGTTAAGTAGGTCAAATTTTAATTGTTTTTAGGGCTGATCTTTAGAACCAAAAAAAAAAACTTTTTAGTGCTATTTTAAGTGGATGTCCTATTTTTAGACATGAGTCGGTATATTCACTTCCGATTCCTTTTTTTAATCTATGTAACATTTTAAGGCAATTTAAGTTTGTAGCTCTAAGATAAAGTATTCAAAAACCGAAACCGAAAACCGGTCAACCGGTTTCTTTATTTTTAAAAACCGATCGGTTTCGAATATTTTGTAAATTCGAAGAAAACCGAAAACCGGTCTTTTTTGTTCGGTTAACCGGTTTTTTTAATTACAGCACCAACTGGGTTACTTGGTCTTTTTTATTTTTTCCGAACACTTTTATAATCGTTTGTTTGGTTAAGAAGATTTAGATGTAAGTCTGATAGATTCCGATGAAGACTAAACTGTGGATATTCCAAATTCAAATAGTTTAATTTCTGATCTAAATAATACAATAAAGAGCATTCAAAATCCTCAAAAAGAGACTGTACAAAATCATTCATCATTATATGTGACCTTCTCCGAGAAAAGGGACCTAGTGTGTAAAAGTGAAGTTTTGGGAAAAACGCATTTAAAGTTTCATAACGCATTATCACTGTGAACACACCTTCAGTTGGGAGATGCGATTTGGTATGGTTAGTTATGATTGGGTGCCGACTTTGGTGACGTCTTGCCTATGTGGTGACGTATTTTTTTTTTGCTTTTAGAGTGACAATTTAAAAACAATTTAAAACCAAAAATCAAAAAAAAGTAAAATTTTGATGTTTTTTTCCATTTTTTATAGATTTTCCCAAGTTCGTTTTGTACGTTTTTATGGGGTAAACAAATTTTTATCAGAAATCTAACTCATTTCATCTTATTCTACACCCTTTTAGGTACCAAATCCATTCTAAAGTCCAAACCCGTTTTTTGAAACACTAGGTCTCTTTTCTCGGAGAAGGTCACATATGATGATTTCATATATCTTGATAAATGCGACAAAAGAACTGAAAATTTGGACAATTTATATAATTGTCTTTTGATTATTTGTCCAACATCTACTATTAGTGAAAGAGTATTTTCCACTTCTAGCTTTATTAAATTTCTGTTTTTTAACAAATTATATAAGCTTTTTATTCAAATTAAAAAAAAAACGAAAAAACCGGTTTTCCTGCAAAAACAAAAACCGAAACCGAAACCGAACCGAACCGGAAATAACATTTCCTTTTATATCCACTTTTTAAAAATTATTATATTTTTTTTCCTTATTTTAGCAAATCGGTTTTCAAAAATTTGCAAAATGATTTCTAAAATTAGCAACAAAAATTTGTAAATATTCTGTTAAAATTCTATAAATTGTAAAATGTAAATAGCAACAAGATTTGCTAAATAATAATTTTTTTAATTGAAAACTGTTTACAAATTTTTCTACTAACTTTTTTTTCTGAGTGTAACATTTTTCTATTATAACATTGGTAAAAATATAGATATGGCCCTGATGTTTATTGCTTGACAACTTCTAATAAATGAGTTAATTTTACAATACACGACACCAGCATGCTGATACAATCATAAAATATCAAAGTCATTTTGACATTGCAACACCAGCACACCGAATTAGCCTATTTGTGTACTTTAGAATTCACTTTTAGTATTTTTGAACTCCTCAAATGGTTGCTTCCAATTTTTTTTTTGTTTAATTTAAAATGCTTATTATTAAAAACTAAAATTAATTATTTTATATCCGGGAAATGACCTATTATTCAATTAACTAACGACTAGCCTAACAGAGAACGGCAAATCTATTTTTTTGGAAACGTATTTCTGGAGTAAGCATCATATTTAAATCAAAATAATATTCAACTTGAGTTTTTATTGTTGTTACTTATGTTGTTTTCCAGTTTATTTGCCTAAATTCCAAATACTCTAATTCCCGAGTTTTTATTATTATTCTCCTTGAATTCGTCTTAAAATTTAGTTGCAGCTCATCTCTCAAGTAAACCGGTTGTCCGAACGCATTGTCCGTGCCCGAAATTAATACATATATGTTGTGAATAGTGCGTTTTATTTGATTGAAAATATTAAACAAATTAATAACACCATTGTGGATTTAAAAAAAAGTGTTAAAAATAAAAGAAATTGCCGAAATAAGCAATAAAAAGTAAATTTATAAAATTCATTCCAGTGTTTGCTCATTTTTTTTTATGAAAAAAATTATTCATTTTGCTTGCTCTATTTTCTATATTCTCAAATAAATAAAAAAAAAATTTATCACTGTTGTTGTTTCTATATTTTTGCATTGAGCGAATGTAATCATGATTTAAAAGAGCCTAATAATGTTTCTAATTAGTAAAGTAGTTAAATTTGCAAGTAAAAAAAATGTTAGTGTTTTTTTGTTTTTCTTTTCATATTTAAAATATTTATTTTTGGGTGTTTACTTAAATTAAAATTAATTCATATTTTTCCTCAATGGTAATATTTCTCCTAGAAAAAAAAGAGAGCAATTTGTAAGTTAAAAAAAAGAATATTTTAGCAATTTCAGTGAAAAGGGTTGATCTCTTTATTGGAAATGTAATATAATCAAATACATTTTGATTTGTGTGTGGGGTTTTTTTTTGTAATTATCTGTTATTACTGATATTTAAAAAAAAAATATATAAATTATTACAAATTTATATTAAAATTATTGTATAAATTAATAAATTTTAAACGGTAATCGGTTCGCGCGATAAAAATAAAATAAAGATTTAATAGAAGAAGCTCTGCCGGCATTACAAATAACTAATTGGTGAGTATTAAAAATGCATAATATCCAATATATATTACAATTAGTGAGCACCCGATTAATCGGCCGGACAACCCAAATTGAGTACTTTTTTACATTTTGATTTCGGTTTTGCTTAGAAATTTGTCAGAAAATATTTTAAGCAGGTTTTTGAAAAAAAAAATTAATTAATTTTAGGAAGCTGATATTAAAATTTAAAAACTGGATAAATTTTGCGTCATGACGATTGATGTATTTTAAAAACTAGGAGACTGATTTGAATGGTTTGGTTTATTGGTTTATTTTATAGATGCTGCACAAATATCTGTACCAAATTCAATTAAATGTAATTTAAAAAATTCCTTTTTTGTATTTTTGAACTTCCTTGTATATTTTTTTACCATCCCACTATTCCACCTAAATGTTCATAAAAGAAATATGTCTACCTACAAGTTTACTAAATAAATCCCAAAAATCTCCCGCGCAAGGATATTGAAGAGTGAAAAGTTGATGGTTTCTTTTTTATTACTATATTGATATAAAAAATTTAAATGACACTATGCGGCACTTCGATAAAAAAAACTTTAGTGAAAACGAGTGATTCCAAATAACGATTACATGCCGATTTAAATTGGATTACACAATCGCAAACCGCAAGTCTTCGTTATTTGAAATCTTTCGCTATTCAATTTATGGTTCAAATTATCTTTCACAACAGTTTTTCAATACAAAAAATAAAGAAAGCGTTCCAAAGGCACAAAAATTATAAAAATAATTATGAAAATATCACAAATTTTTTTATTATTTCTCGACAATTTTTAAATAAATTTGTATCAATGATATTTTCTCAAGTCCTATACACATAAAAAAATAAATGATAAAAATATTTAAAAAAACCCTTTTTGCTGTAAATGAAAGTTTAAACCAACAATCCTTTGTATTTGATATGTTTATCAATATTGCAACTTTTAAAAATATGCAACACTCAATTAAATGCATTTGATATATTTAACAATATTATAATTCATTTTCATTTTGAATAAACATCATATTTGTATCAAAGTAAAAGACATTTTTTTTTTTTAATTTTAAGCCATCAATTTGATTTTTTTTGACACAGTAAACCCGGGTTTTTTTATTTTGTTTTTTTTACATATGATTAGGGTTGCCACAATTGTCGATTTTTCGTCATATTGTCAATTTTCTTTGTTAATAAATATGTAAAATGCTGAAAATTAATTTTTTTTTGGAAAAGTGACTTCTTTTTATCAAAAGCGTTTGACAGCCTGGGTTATAATTGAATTTATTTAAGATAAGATAACATTAAGTTGTTCGGGTGTCACTTGAAAAAATTGTTATATGCTATATGAATCAAATTTTAATTAGATGAGGCCAAAACTCCATTATAATCGAATCAAAACTTATATTTTTGTATCTAATTTTGAATAATTATTTTCATTATTTAATTCAATTGTTTAAAACCAATTTCTGATTCAAAAATGGATCTGATTAAAAAGTATTTTAACTGGGATATTTAAAAACTTCATGTCAAAAACAAAAAAAAAATATAAATAAATTGGATAGTTTCTTTTTCTCAATAGGATTTAACTTTCAGTGGGAAAAGTCCTTTTGATACTTTATCACAATTTTTTTTATTATATAAATTTTTGTTGATCTGATTCTTTAAGACATCGCATCAATTTTATTTTATTGTTTTTGCATAAAGAAAAGAAAATATCATACTAAAATGAGAGAATGAAACTGCAAATAGTTCCAAAATTATATCCAACTGAATTTAAAACTTTGAAATTATTTTTCCAAATTTTGTCCACCGTTTACACGATGGCGGCGAATATTGATACAATTTAAAACAAAAGAATGCTTTTATGCATAAAATTATGTTCTAGATGGACAAGCAAACCCGTACAAGAGTCTTTTCATACATTTTTTTATGAAGTACAAAATTTTAAAACTCAAAATTTTTTGTAAAACATTTTTTTAATAAATTTTTTTTTTAAGAAATTTATAAAAATGAAAATTTTTTCATAAAAAATCTCATAGAAATAATATACATTTTATTATTTTTTTTTAATTGGATAAAAGTCAGGGCCACCTTGCAAACGTAGTGGTGCAAATTTTCGAAAAAAGTTTTTAGAAAAACGCTATCGAAATTTAAAAAAAAAACACATACAATGTGACTGAAGTCTGCGACATAATTTTTTTGTGCTTGTTATTTTGGAAATACATGGAATTTTGTTTTGAAATTTTAGTACGATATTTTTGTGAAAAATTCCATCAATTTACGAAAGAAAAAAAATTCATAAAAATTGATGTTCTGAGTCAATGTCTGTCTGTCCGTGTAAACCTTGCAATTGAACTGTAAATATAAAGATAATTGATAATTAAAAAAAAAACATTCATATTTGCTTTTTTTGGGCCTCATCAAAACTATTCTCAAATTATTCCAAGTTCTCCTATAAATTAACAAATTGGATCGAACTGACTGAAAAGGATTTAATCAATTTATATTATTTGATTTATTCAGTCATTGAATTCATTTATGACAAACTAATTCGATTGATGAATAAACAAAATCGAGTAAGTTTATTCGATTTTAAATTGTGAAACATTAGCAATTTTATTAATTTATTACATTTTCCTTAACTTTATCTAATTTTTAAAATTTGTCATACACAGAAAAAAGTATAACAAACATTTAAATAGTTAAATATATTTGTTAAAATTCAAATTCGATTTCTAACAATATTTTGTTTGAACTGTTTTTTAAATTGCTATTTCTTGAAATAAAAAAATTTAAGTAACAATAAGAAATAGAAGTTTTTTGTAATTACAAATTCCACTGTTGGTGCATTTTTAAAAAAATTTTTTAATTTGTATTTACAAAAATATTTCATGAAAGATGTTTAATATATTATAAACAGGGTTTTGTAAATTTTTTCTGTGGACACTCAAAAAAATTAGAAAATCCTGTTTGTAATATTGAAAATCTTTTATAGAATATTTTTGTAAATACAAAAGAAAAGTTTTTAAAAAGGCACCAACAGTGGAATTTGTTATTTTTTCAATTTAACTTAAATTTTTATAAAATAACAATTTCCAAACATTTCAAACAAAAAATTGTTAAAAATCGAATTTACATTTTAAAAAATAATTTTAATTACTTTCAAATTTTGTAATAATTTTTTCTGTGTATAAATATTTTAATAATTTAATTCCGTGAGTTTTTTACATTTTATATTTTAAATATTTGAATGAAAAAGTTAAAAAAAAGCACAAAGAAACTCAAAACATAGGAAACTATCTAAATAGTACCAAATGAGTCATAGCAGTACCATAACACTTTTGAGATTCTATTAGTACCACAAAAATAACTATAGTACCAACTTTATCATTTCTGGTATAAATCCACCTCCCCCCTCTGGATTTGCTTAAATGAACTTTAATCAAAGTACAGTTGGCAAAACTAAATATAGTTGGATGAAATATTGGTACATAGATTGGTACATAAGTTTATGTATATTAGATATTATTTACCTTCTGTCTTTCTCCTCACTATCTTATTCAGTTTTAATTTTATATTGGCGTTTCAGTTTCCTTGTTGTTGTTTCCGTTTCTACAATAAACTCACTACTTTGTAACTCATTCTCTCAATCTATATGATATTTATAATTATTTCTCTCATATAATGCAAATAAAGTTCTGTTTTGGTATGTTTTTCCTTTCCATGCATTCTGTATTTCCCTTTTCTGAAATAATATACTTTTGAGACTATTTAAAAGAATGAGTTAAAGAGATTTGCATTAAATCATAGTTTCATAAAATTTATTATATAATTATTGACGAGTTCATTAATAAACAACAATAACACTGGATAAAAAGTGCCGAAATTTACCAATGTTCGGATAATATCAGAGAGTACCCATTTATATAGTTTGGCTTAGCAACCTTAGGAACTTATTTTCTACATTGTAACTCATTAACCACTGTTGCTAATCCAAATAAAGGTCTATTATTTTACCCTTTTTAATGCACTCGTTATTTCCCTTTTTGAAAATTAAATACTATTGAGACTATTTAAAATACTACATGTATTAAAGAGTAGCACACAATAAGATAAAGAGATTTGCATATTAGTTTCATAACATGAGAAATTTCATTTATTAAGAGAGTCAGAGTAGGTAAAATCTTATAGCAAAGGCATATGAAAATATTTAACTCAAAACAAAATTTATTGTGTTTTAATGATCCAAGATTTATAATATAATTATTGACGAGTTGATTGATAGACATCAATGATACTGGGCAAAAAGGGCCGAAAGTTAAACATGCTCTAGTAACTAGACCGTATTGAAATATTTTACTCATATAGTTTTGTTCGTTAACACCAAAATTAGTCGTCTCCTGTCTCTTTAATTGTGAATAACGCGTTGTGTTTGCCGTGGTTTTCCGTGTTAAATATCGGATAAGTAAAAATAAAAGTTCGGGAAAGTGAAACAGCAAAAACAAAGTGACAAATTTAGTAAGACATTTAAGATTATTAGACTAAGCCGACGGATAGTGTGAAAAAAGAATTTGCAGTGTTTTTTTTTTTTTTATTAAAGTTTTTGGTTATTAGACGGAAGGACTAATAGAAAGAAAAGACCAAGAAAAGTGAGAAAACAAATTATTAAAAGAAAAGAACAATCTCTCTCAATTATTATGGTTCAAAACAAACGAGAAAGGGAATAAGATAAAAGCATAGAGTGCAATATAATAGTATTGAAATGATATTGCTTAAAATATTTCAAGTTTTTCTTAATTTTAATTACATTTGGTTTAGCATAATTCCGTGATGGATTAGACAAAAAAGAAAATTCAAATGAATCGTTAATATACAAAATAATTTACATTAAATGGAAACATCATATGCACCGTCAACGAATCAACAATAAAAAGGTAAATCAACAATTATTAATTTCTATATAAACCAGCAACAATTTAATGAAAGAGAAAATTAACATAAAGAATGGTTACAAAAAATCTGTGTATTTATTTAGGATGACTGCATTTAATGGAATATAGGAACCGTTATTGGTGTTCAACATGTAGCTTTCCAATAAAATAATTTATATATGAGAAGAGTACTTTGATTTAGTCTTGCCAGACTTGAGGTTTTGTTCCCAAATTTGCCGGTTTTTTTTATTCAGTTTGGGTACAAACATGTTCAATTGGAGACAGAGGATTTTTTGTTTTTTTTTTCGGGGTATTAAAAAACATTGTGGAGATTTTTAGGGGATATTTAAAATGTTTAATAAATTTTATATAATTTTCGGAAAGAATAGAACAAAATTAATCTGTTTTGTTAATTTTATATGATTTCTAAAAATTTTTGTAAAATTAAAATACAGTCGAAGCCCGGTATAACTAATACGCAGTTAAACAAAAACGCGATCTAATTGTTTGTAGTAACTACCTTATATGATGAATATTTCTGAAAATTTATATAGGGTCCGCCAGAATACTTTTTTTTTGAAAATGCTATAAAAAAAACTACTGAATATTTTCTCAAATTTCCTTTTTTATTTGAAAGTACAATCCTTCCGGTTAATAATGGAAAATAATTTCATTCAAATGGCTGCCTCGGCTGGCCATGCAGTAGCCTACACGATCGGTCCAATTTTTAAGCACATCGATTGTGTGCAGCTGTATTTCACCAATGGCTTCACGAATATTGTCTTTTAAAGCGTCAATTGTCTCTGGCTTGTCGGCGTAACACTTATCTTTGACGGCACCCCACAAATAATAGTCCAACGGTGTCAAAACGCAGCTCCGAGGTGGCCAAACGACATCAGCTCTGCGGCTGATAATGCGATCTTCAAAAACAGATCGCAAAACATCGAGTGTAGCTTCGGCTGTGTGGCACGTAGCGCCGTCCTGTTGAAACCAAATGTTGCCAATATCCTCCTCTTCAATTTTTGTGAACAAAAATTCGTTCAACATGGCCCAATAACGATCGCCATTGACTGTAACGGCCACTCCTTGCTCATTTTCGAAGAAAAATGGCCCAATTATGCCTCTGGACCAAAATCCGCACCAAACAGTGACTCTTTTTGGGTGCATCGGCTTGTCAATGTATGCGTGCGGGCATTCTGCAACATTACCAGTGTTGTTCAAGCGTATACACAACCATATTCGTTTAGCGGAAGGATAAAACTAATTATCTGTCAAATCAGACATGAGCTAAGTGGCGGACCCTATACTTGATATAACGAATAATTGGTAAAAAATATAGAAAAAAATTATAA
>OX456527.1:108815498-108830498 GCA_949748255.1 Eustalomyia histrio | reverse complement strand
ATACTAAACTCATGTATTTAAAATTTAATTATTTATTTATTATTTATTATTTGATTAACTTATGCTCAAAATTTATTAATTTCATTAGTAAAAAGGTAAACAAATTAAAAAAAATATACTGCAGTAAATCCTGAAACGTAATAAATTGTGACAAGTTAGATCCTTTTCGTAGTAAATTAACTCTTCTGCTTGAGAGAACTACAAAAAGGGATGCCCTAAGTGACACACGTCATCAATGGCTAAGAAACACTGGGGGTCCTTTGTCTTCTTAAATTAACTAATTTAAGGAAATTGTTACAAAAATACAAAATATCACAAATACATTTCTTGTTATTATTGGAAAATTGAAAAATGTCGTAAGTTTATTTTATGGGATTTTTAGATTGAACTTTATTTTTTATATAAATTTAAACTTTTTATTATTAAGTGAAAAAAATAGTTCCATAAATATAAAGTTTAATAAGCGCTACGTCAATTAAAGGAAAGCCATTATGCGGTAATTTGTAAAATGTCCTTGCGATATTTTGTATTGTAGTTATTTTTGACTCACGCTCACCTACGATCACGAACCAAAATTTACAATCATGCACCATAATTTTTTTAAATGGTTACTTTAATTAGTTTCAACTAATAATAGTTTTTCTTTAAAATTAGGAAAACCAACAAGTTTGTTTTTTTTTTGTTAATTTTTTTTTAATAAAAGATATTGAAAATAAATTAAACGTCTTGCAACAAAAAAAATCCTATACTAATTATTTCTCAAAAATTAGAAAACTTTTACTTGGAAAAAAAAAAAAATTTAAAATTTGTCTGAACTAAGTTGAATGAAAATTTTCCCAAGAAATAGTTCATCAGTTTCTAAAATCAACAAAATTTTTATTATTACATTGAAAAAAAAAGATATTACCTTTTGTTTTTAAACGCCTGAACTAATTTTTAGAAAACAATTCATAAAAATTAGAAAATAATAGACTTAAAAACTGAATTTAGAAATGGCTTTCTAGAATCTAGTTAATTATACTAATCGCGAGAAAAAAATGAACACACACATTTAATTGAAGTACTTTCTTATTTTAAATTAGACAAACTTTTTGAACTAAATGGGAGTAAATTATGTTCTAAATTTTTTTTTTTTTTTGAACTAAACTTAATTTGATTACATTTTAGTATGCAAATTTCTTAAAACTTGGATGTTTTTCTTAAAAATTGATAAATTTTTATTTAATATACTTGTTTTTTTTTTCCTAAAATCAAGAAATATTACTTAGGAAAAATATGAACTATTTCTGAGTATATAAACTATTTCGTTTTTACCCAAACAGGAATTTTTTATTAATTTTAAGAAAATTGTTCTAAGTTTTAATAAAATTTTACTTAAATTGAGGAAAACTTTTTGAACTATTTAAAAGGAAATTTTGGATAAAATTTTAGTTCATGTCTTTTTTTAGTGTATAGGTAACGTTAAGCGTTAATACTAAACTTTGGCTTATGTCAAATTTATATGGGAATGGCTTAAGAAAACTTTGATAGCTTGCCGCATAAACACGGCTATTGTTGTTCAATAAAAGCAAAGACCAAAACCTTCCAAAATAACCCTAGATATATCTAGTGGACACAAGTGGTAGCTATCACCAGACTGTTTCACACACACCTAGATAAATCTTGGCAAAACATTTGTATATTTTTTTCTACTTTTCACAAAAGGTCGCTATGAAATATACAAATTGGCGCCCAGAGATATACCCTCAGTTTGATATAGATTGTTAATACGGCAACAACTCGGTAAAATTAAATGGCGATTAATTTAATAAATTATATAATTGTGTTAAACTTAATAAAAGAACTGTACTTATTTAAAAAGGAAATAAATCAATGGTTTTAAATGGTAAAATCTTAACACTATCTTTTTCCACGTCCCTGGCAAATATGTGTGTAAATGAAGGAAATACCTCAAGTATAACTGGCTGTCAATTCAGCAAATACTTTTATACTTCCTTGTCGTTGTCTTTTTGTACCCTCCACAATATTAAGCGAAAAAGTTAAGTTTCTCCATGCCTTTGTATTACACTGTGTAACAAAATACAGTAGTAGGCCTGAAAAATGTTTACACTTGATTTGTAAATAAAATATGGTTGAGGAAATCATATTCAAAGAACATCATATATTTTTGGGAGTATGATTGTGCCAACCATAGTCGTACTATAATATAGTTATCATATTATAATAATAAAATAACCATAATTTTACCATTATATGGTTACTACAGTTATATTATGATTCGAATGTACAATTTTTTTTTTAAATTTCAGAATATTTCTTTAAGAAATGTTGTTCCTAAAGAAAAAGTTTGATTTTACGAAGTTTTTTTTAAAGAAAAATACTTTAAAAAAAATTGTATTTTTTTTATAAAAAAAAACTTAGATGGTATGGACGTTTTTAATAGAAAAATTTTTAAACTCTCAGGACATTTTTTAAATTTTTTTAGATAGTCCTTAGAGTTTGTGAATTTTTCATTTAGAAAAATTACATACACGCAGAGAAAAAACATGGTTGGGTCAATAATATTCGAAGAACATCATATATTTTTGGGATTATGATTGTGCCAACCAAACACGTACTATATTATAACTATCATATTTTGATAATAATATAACCGTAATTTTACCATAAAATGGTCTCTACAGTTATATTATGGTTCCAAACTATGAAAATTTTCTTTAAATTTATGAATATTTCTTTAGGAAATGTTCAGGACTTCTTCAAGGAAATTTCTTTGATTCTATGGAGACTTTTTTTAAAGAAAAATACTTGAAAAAATTTGTAAATTCTAAGGACTTTTTAATAAAAAAATACTTAGATGCTATGGACTTAGAAAAATTTTTAAATTCTCAGAACATTTTTAAGATTTTCTTTAGATAATCCTTAGAGTCTCAGAATTTTTAATTTAGAAGAAGTCCTAAAAATTTTTCTTCTAGAAAATTCCACAGAATCTAAGAATTTTTTTAAAATCTAAGATTTCTTATGAACATATGAATTTTTATCAAAGAAACAGTTTACAGAATCTGAGAATTTTTCTTTAAGGAAACGCCCATAGAATCTAAATTTTTTTATAAGAAACCTTTTCGTACAAAACAATTCTCGGGTTCTACAGACTTTTTTACTTATAAAAAATTATTTTTATTAATAATCTGAGTACTTTTTCCACTAGAAAGTCGTTATTTAACAAAAAAATTAATTAAAAAAATATTTCTTTTTTTAAATTATTATTGTTTTTATGGAAAAGAATTAAAAAATAAAAAATATTTACTCACCAAAAAAAGTCTGTAATGGTAACTGAAAATTTTGCTGTTATTACAGGAAATTTTGCTAATTTAATGTCTGCTGACGTGTAGTACAATGAAATTTGTAGAAAAAAATAGCTGCCGCTACTAAATTTTAGTAAACTTTTTGTAAAGTGGAATTTAAAATCTGTTTGCTAACATCAGCAAAAAAATTAATAAATATAATTAATATTAGTACAAAAATTATAATTTATTTTTTTTTATCGAGCATCAAAATTTTTTTTATTTTATTTATTTTTTTCAAAAAATATTTTATACAAAATTAAAAAAACAAAGGCTTTAAAATCTTAAAAACTGTTAAAACATAAACGAATTTATGATTTTGTTTTAATTTGGTACTTTCTGTTTTGAAAAATAATTTAGTTAACTTTTTTTTTTACTTTTAAAGTCAAATTTTAATTCTTTTTATGGCAGATTTTTAAAACTAAAAATACTTTTTAGTGCTATTTTAGTGGATGTCCTATTTTTAGACATGATACGGTATCTTTACTTCCGATCCCTGTTTTTCTATGTAAGATTTTAAGGCAATTTAAGTTTGTAGGTGTAGGTTTTAATTATAAATAACATTTCCTTCAATATCCAGTTTTTTAAAATTAGTATTTTTTTTTGCTAATTTTAGCAAATCGGTTTTCAAAAATTTGTTAAATGATTTCTGAAATTAGCAACAGAAATTTGTAAATATTCTGTAAAAATTCTGTAATTTGTTTAAATGTAAATAGCAAAAAGATTTGCTAAATTATAATTTTTTACTAAAAATCAGTACAAAAATAGTAAAGTGGATTTGAAAACCGTTTACAAATTTTCCTACTAACTTTTTTTTTTCTTTCCTTTGACAATGAATTATTTCCACAATAAATTGATTAGTGTAAATTATAATGTTTTAGGTATATGGTATTTTCGAAAATAAACCCCCCAGGTGAAAATGATCATATATTATCATTTTTACATGAATGACTGAATTGATACAATTTTTTTTAATGAAAAGAAGACAGTATTATGACTGTTAATGTCAAATTCATGTTTTATTTGATTTATAATTATTCATTGATTGTTGTGAGCATTTTATTGTACCATAATTATTATATTCTTTTTCATAGTCAGAATTTTTGTTACCACATTATGGTTACAGCCAACCATGTTCGGTAATTATAAAAATTTTGGAGGGTATCTAAATTTCATCATAACCGAAACTATTATGCTCACTGCTTTTTGTTTCGTAATCGTGGTGTTTTACGTACATACAATATTTTTACTATTTTGCATAGAATATGTTTATGTTATAAACATGTTTCATGTTATTTATGTTTTCAAATTCATCTTTGTATTTTGTTACCTTTTTTGAGATAAAGGGAGGTTGTGCAATAATTTTTGAGTCCTACTAGTACTAATTCTGCATTTTTAGTAAAATTTTTTACAATACTTGCTAGAAGAAGAAACCTAAAAACAACATGTGTCCTTTTTTTGGCCACAACTACTTGAAATAGCTAAAAAGTACCAAAAAAAGTACCAGGGCATAGATTTAAAACCCCAATTTCCAACGATAGCATATTTGCATATGGTTCTTATGGATAATATGCCATTAAAAGCAATTTGGACCACTTTCGAAGTGTCCCGAAAAACCGAGAAAATTCTATTTTAAAATTTTTATTTCTACAATATAGAAAAATTTTGATCAAATTCAAAGTATTTAGATTGTCGTAGTGAGTCCAAAGTCCCAAACATATTTTTGCTGTTAAAATTAAAATTCGAAAAAAAAATTTTTTTTTTCAAGGACTATTTCAAAATTTCTCAAACATTTCTTGTACCAACGTATGCTAAAATTTAATATTGTGCAAAAAAAAAATTGTTATATTATACTTTTGCATGTCACACGAAAAAGTTATTGTAAATATAATACAGACTATAAAGATGAAGGTAAAACAAAAAACAAGAAACAAAAACTTTTGCAAACACTTTTCAATAAGTAAATATTGAAAGTTTTTTATTTTGATAAATTTAAGAATGTCGTGATGCTTTAACATAAACAATGGCACACATTGAGGGCCGATGGGAATATTAATGGGAATAGTTAAATGTAAATTGATGATTCTTTAGGAAAATTTTAAGGGTTTTTTCCACTTTAATAAAATCTAGAAAAAAAACAAATTTCCTATTTGGGTGATATTACATTTAAATAAATATGCTTAAATGGCAAAAATTTAAAACAATTTGCAAAATTAAAAAAATCGCCAAATATTATCAACTCCTTAAAATTAAAGCGATAAAATTTTGCTACCTTTAAAAAAACATTGGCAAAAGTGAAAAAATCGCCAAAATAAACAATTTTTTAAAAATTGCAAAAAATCGTTAAAATTGGAAATAAATCGCCAAGATTGACTATTAAAAAATAATCGCTAAAAGTTAAAAAAACACCAAAAATTTAAAAAAATCGCTAATATGGAAAAATCTAAATTGCTAGATTTAAAAAAACGCAAAATAAACAAAGTCGTAAAAATAAAAAATTTACAAAAAATGTAAACAATTGTAAGGCTTGAAAAATCGTATAAAAGAAAAAATTTATCAAGTCGTAAAATATAGAAAAAATCACCACAAATTGTAAACAATTGCCAGAATTGACAAATCGTATAAATAATAGAATTGGGCGAACCGTTGTCCATTTCCAAGGTACGGGTGATATTCCAAATAATTCCCTTCTGCAAAGCTTAGTTTTCCGTTAATACGTTTTTTTTAATGTTGGTGTTTTTTGTTCGAATTTAGCGATTTTTTTAACGAATAAAATCACTAACATCCTGTTTCCAACAATTTTTCTCATCTTCTCTTACATATATTAAAAATTCGTGTTTTCTGTTTTATAGTGAAATTTAATATGATCTCGAATCTGCTAAATTCTAAAAGAAAATGGAAGCTTACAGATCTACAGTACATACCAAATTAAATATTTTTTAACATTTGTGATTTTTTCTAATCTAAGTTTTTAATTTTTTTTAGACTTTTGTCGGTTAATTTAAATTTCACCGATTTTTTTTTTAGATTGAGGGATTTTATTCAGATTGAAAGATTTTTTTAATCTTAACAATTTTTATTATATTTAAAGTTTTTTTTTAATTTCTAGCGTTTTTTGACAAATTTTGTGATGTTTTTCTTAAATTTTTGCGATGTTTTTAAATATTGACGATTATTTTTAATTTGAGCGATTTTTTTAATTTTAGCGTTTTTCTCTATTTTCGACATTTTTTCTTATTAAAACGACTTTTTTCATTTTAGTGTTTTTTTTTCTTAATTTTTGTGAAGGTTTCTTATTAAGGTATTTTATTTTTTTATTTTGGAAAATTTTTTTTTTTGCAATTATTCAGTTTTTTTCATTTTGACGATTTTTTGAATCTTAGCAGTATTTGTAATTGTGACGATTTTTTTTACAATTTTGTTGATCGTTTTTTCCTCATTTTTGTAATATTTTTTCAATTCAGGCGATTTTTTAATTTGATTTTTTAAATTTTGCCGTATTTTTTGTGCAATAATTAAAGCGATTTTTTAATTTTTTTCGATTTTGGCGATTTTTTTCAATTTTGTTGTTTTTTTCTTAATTTTTGTGATATTTTTCTATTTTGATGTTGTTTTTTTTCTATTCAGGCGATTTTTTAACTAGTGGTTTTAATTTAAGCGATTCTTCGATTTTGGCGATTTTTTTTTCAAATAGCTAGTTATGCACTAGTGTTGGTTAAAAAGAGTATTGAGTGTCCGAGTGGTTGTTTTATTTTTGGGTTCTGGATACCAAGAAGTAACTACTCTGTACACTTTTTTGTAATTAAAGCGATTTTTTTATATTCTTCGATATTGGCGATTTTTTTTTAATTTTGCTAATTTTTTTTTCATTATCTTTGTGTAATTTTTTTATTTTAATGTTTATTTTTTAATTAAGGCGACTTTTTTAAATTTTTCTTATTAAAGTCATTTTTTTAATTTTTTTTTCCCGTTTTTTTTTAATTTCTTTAAATTTTGTTGATTTTTTTGTTTTCTTTAATTTTGTTTTTTTTTTTAATTCGGGCGTTTTTTTTTTTGTTTTTAAATTTCTTTAAATTTTGTTGATTTTTTTTTTTTTGTTTTCTTAATTTTTGTAATATTTTTTTACTATAATGTTTTTTTTTAATTCGGGCAATTTTTTTTTTTTTTTTTGTTTTAATTTTTTAAATTTTGGCGCATTTTTTTCTAATTCAAGCGTTTTTTTTTATTTTCTTCGATTTTGGCGATTTTTTTTTTCAAAAAGTTATACACCAGTGTTGGTAAAAACGGTGTAATAAGTATTAAGTGTCCGAGTAGTTGCTTCCTTTTTATGTACTCGTTACCAAGAAATAACTTATCTTAATATATATTCAGAGTTGTATTTTTGACAGATGAAAAATACATAAATGCGACACGACTAAAATGATCAGCCTTAAAATACAAAATCTGCTTTTAGTTTATAGAAACAAAATAATTAAAATTTAAATAGTCAATAAGCAATTTCTTCGAATTTCTAACGATATTACAAAACTAATTAAAAATTTCACGGTTTTCGATTTGAAAAATAAAAAATCCATTAAAAGTATAGTGTTGTATTAAGTAGGCAAATTAAAAATAACGAGTAATAAAAGGTAACTGAATTTATCGCCATTCACTGAAGCAGGGATACGAAATGAGAATTTCAATTTCGTACAAAAGTCATTACCAAATTGTACTCTTTTGAACTCAATTGTACCATTTTTTTAGTATAAAAAAACCACCAACTATAGAATTTTTTTTAATATTTTTATTTCCTATAAACATAACAAAAAAACGGTACAGAAAATTCAGTTGTACATTAAAAGTATATAATAAAAATATGTAAAATAAGGTTCAAAAATCCAAGAGATCAATATCATATTTAAGTAGGTAAAAAACTATTTGTTATTTTAAAATTATAGCAACAGGAATTCGATGAATGTAACAAATCTTTTGTTTGGACTAGACTGGAAACTTTTGACAATTTATACGTTGCAATTGATTGCGTGCAATTTTCTTAATTCACTTTTCAAATTGCTTTGGAAATTGTACCAAATAAACCATTGGAGTACCATCGTACTTTTAAGACCCAAATGGCATCCCTGCCTTCAATACATAATTCAATTTTAAGAGACCTGTCCTTAAGAGAAGATATATATTATTTATACAATTAAAACTATTTTCCTCTTCTACCGACTCTTCCCCTAAGCTCTTTAATTTCAGTTTTTGTTTATTTAAATGCTTTTGATTTTTACCTTTAAAGTTTCCTTCTCATTTTATTTAATATTATTTTTTTTTACCTGACCCCAGGTACCTGCCCACAGGATGCCTGTCCCCCAGGTACCTGCCTCCTGCCAGGTACCTGCCTCTTGGCAGGTACCTACCCCCCAAGTACCTGTCCCCATCAGGTACCTGCCGACCCCCAGGTACCTGCCCACAAGGTACCTGCCCCCAGGTACAGCTACAAGGTACCTGTCCCACAGATACCTGTCCCTCACCAGGTACCTGCCCTCCAAGTACCTGCCCCCAGGTACCTGCCCCTCCAGGTACCTGCCCATAAGGTACCTGACCCCACAGGTACCTCATTTATTTAGGTTTTTAGTTTTTAAGCATTTTATGTACCTTTAGCAGAGCTCTCGTCTGCCAATCTGACAGTCAGTGTTCAAATCTTCAAATGACTATTGAATATGCAAACTAATTTAATTTCGAAAGTCTATTTTTGGATCATCTAATTTTTTGTTTTACCTTCCTTTTGCCTTCTCTGAAAATTTTGTTCCCCCCAGTGCTCTGTCGACGCTTTTTGAACATTAATATTTTTCTGATTGGAATACCAGCAAATATATATTATCGTGTGAGCAGGAAGTTTTTTAAGCGTGAAGAAACTCTGACTTTTCAATCGAAAAAAAAAATTCGCAGTCCTTAATTTTATTTTTTTTTTTTTAAAATGGTAATAAATATTTTTTTTAGGATTCAATTTATTCTCTCCTACTTAACCCTTTCAAACCCACTTAATAATAAATATATCTCTTTTTAAATCTTTGTTATTTTTACCACACCATGACGATGTCTCTCACGTCGTAAAAAACGTTCTCTTTTTTTTTTGCATGTGCAGATTTCAAAGGTTCAGCATCTTTTCAAATTGTTTTTTTTGCGATTCCAATTGAATTTCTTTGCAAATCCAATTAGTTTTAGCAGATTTCCCAATTGGATTTGAAAAAAAGGTTTAAAAACAGGGAAATTTACTCAAATTTTTGCAGAAATCAGGGAAATTTGCTCAATTTTCCCCTGTTTTCTCAAAGTTTCCGAACCTTTGTATTCTGTATAAAATTTTATTTGGCCGCTAAAGGCGTTGCATCCTCTATACTATTCTTCCTCTATGATTTTTACCATATTTTCAAACACGTTTTATTTACATTGCATTCTATCGAAAGGACATGGTGTAACTTTTAAAAATATACCTTTTAATTGAATCAACTACAGCTCATGGTAAAAGTTGTTAGTTCTATGTAAATATTTCTAAGAATACAAAAGTTGTTCTTTTGGTAAATACCCTGTAGGAAATGTCGATAGTAAAACTGTACTGATTCACTATTGACTTTGTCACCAGTACTACTGACTAATTATGCTCCAGCCAACGCTTTCTGCTGTAGACATTAAACACGTGCGTGTCATTGCGAATATACACAACTATTGACTAGGTATTGGCATTGGAACCAGAGATTACATTTTAGTAATTTTAGTCTACACTTTTGGAACTTTTTACTAGATTTCCACACTGGGAAGGAAATAAGATTAAACAGGTGCATTTATTTTGTTAAATTAGATATTTTATTAATAAAATTTGTATTATAAATTTCATTTAATTAAAAAAAAATTTGTGCAAATTTAATTTTGGAGTAGACAAATCTTCAAAAGACTGCACAAAATCATCCACAGGCTCCGTAAAATCTTCATCAGGCTCCACAAAATCTCTAGAGTTGCAACTTTCACTAAAAATTGTTGCCTCTTTCTTGTTTTTTTTTATTTTTATACAAAATTGATTGTTTTTTTACAAGTCTTTTTGTAATTTCTTTTGCTCATTATATACCCAGCAAAAATGAAGCTGCCAAAGAAGCAATAAAAGCATCACTACTATGGCAAAGGCATCACTTCTTTTCTAATGGTTTCATCGATGAATTTAACATTAGCGTGTCATAGGATGGAAGTATTCAAATAGAGCTACTAGTATTACTCATACTTTAATCTAAGGAAGCAATGATAATACAATGAATAGGTATTCTGATGCATGAGTGGAAAATGTTCATATACTTTGTAGCATTTAAGCTTTGATTAAAATTTAATTCATAAGAATGCAGAAAAATAAGTTTAAAGAAGCGAAATTTATGCATTGATATACAAATACTTTTTATTAAAACAAATAAATAATTCTGCATTAGTGAAAAAGCATTTTTGAAACATTTTTTAAAAATTTTAATGAATTTTTAGACAAATTTTGGATAGTTTAAAAACAAGTTGTACAATTAGGAAATATTTTTAGACAATTTTAAAATATATTTGAACAATTTTAAATAATTTTTGGACAATTTTAAAACATTTTTGGGCAATTTGAAATAATTTTTACACAATTTTAAAATTATTTTGATAAATTCTGAATTAAAGCTGGAAATGGTGTAGTGTTAAATAATAAACATAATGCAAAAATGCACAGATTGCGTCGTCATAAATATTAAAGACTGAAAAAATGCAAATGACAGGCCAGCTCGTTTCAATTAAAGGTCAAAAAATCAGTTTTTCTTGATTTTTCAAAACTTTTATAAAAATTGCAAAACTGCATAAATTCTAACCCTCATGATTTTAAACAAAAATATAAAAAATTATTTAATAAAAAAATTTAAAAATTTCATTAGAACTATTTTTTCAATTTGAATAAATGCTTTAGATTCAAAAAATAAACGATATACTATAACATATGCTTTAGAAGTAATGAAGAGTGATTTTTTAAGATATGCATCGGGTTTATATCCAGATCACTGTATTTGAAATATGAACACATGAATTCTTTTGGAAGTGCCTAAGAATAACACCAAAAAATCATAAAAGAATGTCAACTGAAGTTTAGGAAGCAATGAAAGAAGTTATAGTCACAGAATGACTACCATTTTTTTTTTGCTGGGATATTTTGTTCAAATATGTATATTTACCTTTTAAATTCATGTTTCTTTATATTTTTATTAAAAACTTTAATTTTGCATGCAACTATGCACATGTATTTTCAACAAAATAAAACAATAAAAAAATCAAGAACAAGCACAGCTTTGCAGCTGCAAAAAAGGAATGGTAAAAGTATAGACGCTTTGTCACCAAAAAGTCACCCAAAATAGTCAACAAAAGTGGTGACTTGTAGACACTTGACCTCAGCCTTCCTACAGGATATATAAAATAGTATTTGTCTTCATTATATATCGTTCCTTTAAAATTTAGATTAAAAGACATAATAACCAGCCCTTTAAGTACTTTTTTTTTTGAAAAATTTACTTAAATATTTTTTCTGCCATATTTAAAATTCCTACAATACAAAATAATTTCCTTGCAAAAATTATGTTTTTATACCCTTCACCACAGGTTTAAGGGTATATATAAGTTTGTCATTCCGTTTGTAATTTCTACAATATTGATCTTAGACCCTATAAAGTGTATATATTTTGGGTCCTTATAAAGAGCGAAGTTGATTTAACGATGTCCGTCTGTCCGTCTGTGTGTTGAAATGGGTTTTCCGAAGAACCCAGACATGATGAGGACTTGATTGTTTTCTATTTCTGTTACATGTGATCCATTTCTGTTTGCTATTAAAAATCAATCAGATCAATAGCTCAGTTGTCTAGACGTTATGTCACAAATACTTTTTTTTCTCTAAACCCGCGGGTTTGAATCCCGGTCAATTCACTTTTTTTTGTACATTTTTTTTATTATTTTCTTAAGACTTTTTTTTTTGTTTATTTTTGGTTTTTTTTTAACATTTAATAATTAATTTATATAAAATTTTATATTAATAATTAAATAATCCATAAATAGGCCAAAAACATAAAAATTTTTATAAAAACCCTCTGATACAAACAAAATACAAATGGTTTTATTTCTATTTTTTGCTCCGATTTAAAAGAATTTATAAAAAGATTTTTAAGCCATTTTATTTCTCATATAGTAAGAAAATTTTATACATAATTTCCCTTTGAGTGCAACTATTTTAGGTCATAACTTATAATAATTTATAAAAAAAAATTATAAACTATTTTCCTTAAATTTTTTAAAATTAAGCTAAGGAATTAAAAATATTTTTAATAAAAAAGCGAAATAAAATCCCAAATGCAAATTTGCCAGCTAAATCAAACGTTTTTGTAGAAATAAAACACATGCAGTTCTAGTGATTTCTTTAAACGATTTGTTGAAATTCTTTTCTTTCACCTCTTCACCTTTTATACACATACAACAAACAGTATTCTAGAGCTGTAATATGACCTATGGATACGTCTTATATAGCAAAAGATCGAAAATCTTTGGTATAACATATTTGCTAAAAAACTCGGAAATATCAGTTCAGATACAAAAAAGTTATGCCCAAAACATAAATTTTTTTAAATACCTATTTTCTGGAACCATAAATCTTCCCGAGTCCAAGTTTTATCACCAAACTAAATGGTTAATTTCCTCTTAAAGGCATCCGTATATAAATATGTCCATTCTATATATGTCCATATATAAACTTCAGTTTTTTTCCAACCATGGTGAAGGGTATTTAAGATTCGGCATAGCCGAATTTAGCCGCTCTTACTTGTTTTTAAATAATATTAAATGCTTCCATTTTACTTAATACCACTCTTCAATTTTATTCTCAGCAATAAGTTTGTAAAATAATTCTAATTAAAATAAATAATATTACAAAGAGAAACAAAATATTATCAGAAATAATTAATCTAATAAAATTTCATCACTTTGATTGTATATACCATTTAAAAGGTCGTTCTTGCTGTTATATGGTTGAGTGTATGTTCTGTGTATAATATTATTTATTATTCAAAAATTTTCTTAATAACCTTAAGTGTGTTGTTTGTTGGTATTATTTATTACAAATTGGATACAAAAATATACCAGAAAGATGTTGTCTGCTATTTAAGTTAGATAAAGTTAATTACTTTAGTGTAATTTGCTTGATTACACAATAATATACAATATTTAGTTCAAGATCATAAACATTATTTTCAAATACATAGAACATTTTTGTATATTTGTAATCATTGGAGTATAAGTAATTAGACATTAGCTAAGTGGAATGCATTTTATGGATAGCTAAGATCTTTATCCATATTCTGGGTGCCATTTAAAAATCTCTTATTAACTGATAATTTTAAAGTGAAAAGTTGCTAACGCTAAGCCCACGTAGATTTATTGAGTCAAAATAAAATTTATTTATAAAAATTCTGTATTTTTAACATTCTTCGTTACTCAACAGAGAATTGCAAATGCTGATTAAAAAACGTTCATACGCAATCAACACAAGAATTAATATGTGTTTGCGTTCAAACGTTGAATATACTCCAACACACATATTTGTTGATGATTTTAAATCAATCAAACGACGTGCAAATTGTTATCACTGATTTATAATCATCGGTCGTTTTTATCCCATTGATTTTATTCTGTTCGTTTGAGTCAACAATAATTATTTTGATGTAGAATAAATCGAAAAAAGCAATAAATAAAGCGTATGTGTGTATTCATAATTAAAACAAAATAGTTTCTTATCTATAAAAAGGGGGTGGTTTTGTAGAAACACATTTCATAAATTAGGGTGGATCTAAAATCAGTTTGTTTTAAATTTTTATTAGTAATACCAAAAATATTGTTCTCTGTGAATTTTTTTTTTTAATTTAGGTCGATATCTCAGGCTCTCCCAATCCGGTTAAAGTTAAATATTGCCTAATTTTCCAATCAAAATAGAAGAAAAAAAATTTAGGCAATATTTAAATTTTTCCGGATTAGGCAAGCCTGAGATATCGACCTAAAGTTTTTTTTTCAAAAAAATATTTTTATTTCACAAAGAAGAATATTTTTAGTATTGTATTACTAATAAAAATTCGAAAAAAGCGGATTTAAGTCCCACCCTGATGTACACAATATCATTTAGGAAATGTGTTTCTATTTTGTTTTGATTATGATTACACTCATACGCGTTGTTTGTTGTTTTTTCTGATTTATTCAACGCTGACTTTTTGTTGAGTGATTACATTTGCATAAAACATAATCGACAGATGATTCACACTGATCCCCATTACGCGTTCAGTAACATGATGCTGATTTTATTCTACAGTGAATTTTGTTGAATTATTAAATGTGAACAAGAATTTTTGTGTATGATTAAATCAAGAAAAAAGTTGATTTTGCAGTTCTCTGTTACACACCATGACGATGTCGCTCACGTAGTAAAAAACGTTTGTCTTGGTTTTATATGGGCAAATTGCAAAGGTTCGGCATCGTTTTAATATGTTTTTTTTGCGATTCCAATTGTTTTTCTTTGCAAATTAATTTTTAGCATATTTTCCAATTAGATTTAAAAAAAAGGTTTGAAAAACTGGGAAATTTGCTC